>JACEFZ010019573.1:40000-67445 GCA_014155875.1 Cepaea nemoralis
TAAAACAACGGGGCTCTATTTTAGAAACCCTGGTTTACAGGAACGATATTGTAGCACTCCAGGAGACGAGACTGGGCGATCAGCTACTCCGAATTGCCGGCTTCAAATGTTTCTACAACAGACGACATCTGGGAATGGCGATTCTCGTTCGCGACAGCATGGTGGCGTCAGAGCTAGACATGTCCAGTTGGGACAGTGACGATATACAAATACAGGCGTTGAGAGTTCATTCCACTATACCATTCGTGTTGGTTAATGTTTATGCCCGCAATGCGAGTATGGACGCCCAGAAGTGGCAGTGCTTAAGTGGCATATTAGGTCACGAGAGAAATGTTATTTTCTGTGGCGACTTCAACGCTAAAGGCAGATCATGGGGAAACATGTCCTCCAATACACAGGGAGAGGAGCTCGAGACTGCACTTGAAACCATTGACCTGGTTTGTATCAACAGTGGCTGTTTCACCAGGACAGCAAGCCGTCCAGGCGATGAGGACAGTGCTATTGATCTGGCGCTGGTTTCACCTTCACTCACTACAGTGTGTAGATGGGGTATCCTAGGACACCACGGCAGCGACCACCACCCTTGCAGCATATTGGTGGAGAAAGGCAGAACCAGGCAGCACAAGCTAAAGGTAAAGACTTTCCAGTATGACAGTACAGGGCAAGATGTGGTGAGTAAAATAAGACGTGACAAGCGCAGAAAGCTTCAGGGCAGGAAAAAAAGCTGGGAGCAGCCACCTTGGTGGAATTTCGAGGTGGAGAAGGCTTGGGTGGATAAGCGTAGTGCAGTAAGGAGATGGCAAAATGCCAAGAAGAACAGAACTGGTCATCCTAGTCCCTGCATGCACTTAGAAAGAGAGATGCACACAAAAGTAAGCCTATTTAAAAAAACTGGTCAAGGTGGTTAAAAGCGAAAAATGGGCAGAGGTGTGTCAAAGAGTAAGCACAGACAAGTCACTGAAATTGTTCTGGCGACTACATAAAAGCATGAGTGGTGTAGTCAAGAATAAGAGCATTTCTGACTTCCAAGGTGCTGACCTCATCTGGCAGAGGACTCACGAGGACAAGGTCAAAGTCCTCTTTGAACGCTATCTAGAGCAGAGCAACCAGACAGACATTGGAGGCCGAAATCTGGCCAAGGAGGTCACCTCAGACAGATGCAAGGCCCAGAACACTTCGGATGAAGACACAGTGACAGTGAAAGAAATCAAGGCTGTACTTCGACGATCAAAAAACAGCGCTCCAGGGCCTGATGGCATAAGATACGACGACATCAATAGGTGTACCGACATTGAGCTAGAGAAACTAACAGACATGTACAACAACAGTATAGAGAGTACTAGCATCAAGGAGGAGTGGTTACACAGCTATCTGATTCCCTTGCCGAAGCCTGACAAAGACCACACAAAAATTCAGGGATATCGAATTATAACCAAGCAGAATACAATAGGCAAGCTGCTGGAGAAGGTAATTGCCAGGAAAATATCAAGCCAGCTAGAGAGGCAAGGTGTTTTCTCACCTACCCTGGGTGGGTACCGTCCAAAAAGAGAAACCTGGACCAATGCAGCAGTCTTTGCCCATGATGTCTATGAAGGTTTCCACTCAGGCATTGAAACCTTTGCTGCAGCGATTGATCTTGAGGACGCATACAACAGAGTACCATTGGATTTTTTAATGCTTCAGCTTCTTGAACTAAAAGTAAGTCCATTCCTCCTTAGTTGGATCGCTGCAGCCCTCTTCCAACGGAAAGTAGTTTTTAGATGTGGCAGTTGGACTTCGGAACCAACAACAATATATCCTGGCCTACCACAGGGATCACCATTATCTCCGGTACTGTTCAACGCCTACACAGTGAGAATCACCAGTGAGCAGATCACTGGACCTGGCAGGACATTGTCATATGCCGATGATGTTTTAGTGTATCGTCAGGGTAAGGATAGAGAGCAGGTTGCTGTGGAACTACAAACCGAACTCAAACGCATAAGTACTTGGTGTGATGAAGATGGGGCAATGGTCAACCCAACAAAGGCAACAGTGACTTGGTTCTCGTTGAATAATCATATTGTCAACACTCCAACACCAACTGTAATGCTGTGTTCAGAGACGGTGGAAAGAACGCAGGCAATGAATTACCTGGGGATACGGTTTGATCGAAGCCTTGCTTATAATGAGCACATAGACCAGGTGATAACAAAGGCCAAGCGGGGTTTGGCTGCGATGCGGGTGATGGCGGCAGCAAACTGTGAGCAGCGCCATCTATGTCTTCTGTACGAGGGGCTGGTCATGTCTGTTTTGGAGTATGCAATGGCAATCCTGACTCTCAGCCGTAAGCAGATAGAAAGGATGGAAAGGATACAGAATGAAGCTATGCGCATTATTCTTGGATGTACAAGAGATACAGCATGCAGGGCGATGCGCTACCTTCTTGATTTTCCAACCATTGAAGAGAGAATACAAGTTTGCAGGGCACGCGCCTACCTCAGAGTTAACGCAAACACACAACATCCACTGCATAGTGAAATTATGAAGGTGAAGGGCAGCAGGTTAAAAAGAGGACGGTCGTGGATGGGTCAAGCCGAAGACATTCTTCAACAGGTGTGTTCACTTGAGGACTTAGAACCTGGCGAGGAGTGGGTGCAAGTGCCAACAGATTTCTGCACATCCTTTTCAGTTTGCATCCAACTAGATAGAAAATGCAGACAAGAAAATCCGGCTGCTGTGGAGGCTGAAGTACAAGCGTTGATTTTCGAGAATTCGCTAGACGGTGATGCGGTCATCTACACAGATGGGTCGGTCGTCCGACATGTGAGAAGCTCATGGGCCTTTACAGCTCGGGCCGGAGGGAGAATTGTGAAGGAGGACTCTGGTGCTTTCACTGAAACCACAAGTAGCCTGACTATGGAAGTCATGGCAGTAAGTAAAGCAATAACATGGCTCGAGACACAGACATTCACTAGGGCATGTTTCCTTAGCGACTCAATGAACATGATCAAGAGGATAGAGGAGGGGTCGATCCGAAGAGAATGGTTGCTGCCTCTGGAGCGGTCTCGGCTGGCAAAGATTAGTTTCATCTTCGTGCCAGGGCATGCGGGAGTACAAGGAAATGAGCGGGCTGACAAGCTCGCAGGTGAGGCTACTGTGGAGGGCGGACGCGCCATGGACCAGGCTGACATTCTGAATGCTCTACGAGAAGTAAGACTCTTACGTGAACCAAGTGATGACGGTGAATCTAAAACCATGGCCAGACTGCGGGAACAGCAAATTAAAAGAGGGGTGGCCTAACAAGAACACTACGCAGGAAGCCAAAGAAGATTGATAAACCAACACAGAACTGGCGTCGTTAGCCGCGACACGCTGCGGGATTTGCTGAGAAGGGGATCCGAGCACTTATGGACTGAATGGTTCGATGTGCAATGAGGATGATCTGTCGACTAACTAACTAATCTTTCAGTGTATATTCATTGCTCTTTCTATTCGTAGACGTGTTTTTACCATATTTCTATACAACCACATAATCCCTCACAGTGTCGTGGGCCGCCATGGTTTACTTAGCCCATATATGTCACGAGTACAGTATGGCCTCTTGTTGTAAACCCATTTTTTATGTCTGAGGTGTCCCGTTGACATTGGATTGAAACACAATCCCTTGCTGGGTGCCGGTGACCTGAGTTGATAGCTCATCTCATCATGTTCCCCTTGTACCTTGCGGTGTCGAGGTGAAGTATAAACATCGTGAGAGTGCCCGATTATGGTCTTCATATATCGATATTCCCATAAGCTCTGTTATTCCCTCCGTCCAACGTTTACGTGGTCGGCCTCTTCCTCTATTTCCATCTGGTCTGTACATCATTGCTTGTTGTGGTATGCTGTTGACTGGTAACCTACTTGCATGGCCAAACCATTTGACTTTCTGCTTTCTAATAAAATCTAGTGCTGCTTTAACGGCCACTTTAGTCCTGATTTCTTCATTTCTGATATTATCTCTTCTTGATATGCTTGAGTATTCTTCACAGGAATCTCATTTCTGTTGTTGCGATTTTCTTTTCTCATTTTCTGTCATTGTCCACCAGGTTTGGCATTGGTAGCATAGAGTTGGTAGGAAGATTGTGTTGTAAAGTGCTTTCTTAGTAGTTATTGATACATGTTTGTTCTTTAGTATTGGTTCCATTTGTCCAATGAGTTGATTTGCCTTATTGCGCCTATTTTTGATCTCGTCTTCTGATCTACCATTTGATATTATACTTCCTAGGTACTTGAAACTCTTTACTTGTTTCAAGGGATGTTCGTTAAGGTGAATTGTTGCTGTTTGTTCTTCTTTAGTTATAGTCATTGTCTCTGTTTTGCTTGTGCTAATTTTCATGTTATGTTCCCTACACATTTCGTTTAGACTATTCATGTGGTCTTATAATTCAGCTTCTGATTTTGCTATTAGTGCTTGGTAGTCCGCAAACAGGAGTTCTCTAATGATTAGATTTGCAGATGCTTCTTCTTCTGTGTTCTCGTCATGCGGTATTCTTGCGGTCTCTGTTTGGCTGGTTTCTTTACATATGTTGTCTATATATGTTATGAACAAGAGAGGGGACAGGACATACCCTTGTCGTACTCCAGATCTTATGGTGAAGGTTTCTGAGTGTCCTCCAGTTGCTCTCACTATGCATTCACTGTTGAAGTATAAGCACCTACATAGGTTTGTTAGATGTGAACTCACTCCATATTGTCTAAGGATTTCCCGCAGCTTGTTTCTTTCTACTCTATCGAATGCCTTTTCTTGGTCGACAAAGGCTAAGTAGAGTGTCAACAACTCAACTGACAGGCATCATCGGGTACTTCTGGCACACCATACAAGAAAACTTGCAAGTCGTGTGCGAGGAAATTAAATGGTACATTTATTGCCATTGGCTCGCTACAAGCAGTGAACAGTCGCTATTGAAACACACAACATACAGCCACAGTATTATCTATCACGAGCTGCTACCCCTATGCTAACTTTCTACACAAATAAACACAAATACCCCTATCGCTACTCTAACGAGGTGAACACTACAAGTCCCGTCCGGCCGTCTGCCAATCTTTCATTTCTTCGTCACACACCACGGGGATTGACCTTCACCTTGGTGCGTGTTGCCTCACATGGCACGCTGATGGCAGACGTGGTACGTTGAGTGTATACTCAACTTCTCTGTGGCTACCACGAGGCGTGATGTTATCGTGATTAGAGTGCTAACTCTCTAAACACCGCCTGCGTGTCTCATGAGGGAATGGTCACCCAACTCTTATTACCTCATCTCCCATGCCCTTCCCTCGGGCACCGTATCCCCTCCTGGTCTCTTCAAGATTGACTGCTCTTCCTGGCGAAGGGGATGCGGTCGAGTCTTTGACACACACCCACCCCTCCTGTGTTGCGTCATCAACTTTCACTCATTGGTTGTGACGGAAGAGGTTTATAAAAAATTAGTGTCTCTAATTCTTGTCAAAGACTCTAGGTAACCTGGTTTTGGGCAATGTAATAGACTTCTACTGACTATTGTCACAATGTCGCAAAACTTTACGTGGCTACTGGCAATCGCCACAAACTTGTCTGGTTGGCGTGAGCCCTCTTCTCACATGCTATATTATATTTATTAGAGGTATGTCTGAACCGGACCGTTGTCTTATAAGACCTGCCCTCACATAGTAAATTAACTTACTACCCATACAAAGTTGACTTTCTTAGGGTCAACACATGAATTGTTTCATGTCCCCCATATAATACTTCACAACCATTATACAAGAGTGTGTGCGACAGGCTTTACCTACATCGCTTCCGCGTGTAAAGTTCTATTTCACTGTTAAAATAGTATTTCGTTGTCTATTATGTCCCCTGACCCGAAGTTATCTCCCTTTGATCTACAAAAAGTGTATGTAATTTATATGTTTGTTTTTTCCTGGTTGTTTGAGTGTTTGGATGTAATTAATGTACTGATCTAACTTCTAACCTATGTTTCTAACTCCTATGTGTATGTATGTTAGTTTTTTAAGTGTCACAATTTGGTTAAATGCGGCCACAAACAGGTATACCACTAATTCGTGACTACATTGCCTTGTTATGAAACTCAAAATACCGTAATCTAAGTTGTAAACTATATTGCAGACACACATTCATACTAGCATATTTTCACTAACGAAAACCAACACTAACACAGACAAATATTAAAATTCGAGCCAGGCAGCAGAAGAATTCGCTGACCAATCTCACTCTCTTCTGTCTATTTTCCATTCGCTCTCACTTTCACACTGCTTTCACCCTTACTTCTGTCACACATCTATTATCCTTCCACACTAATTCTTCTGATTATTTAAAAACCTTGGAGTGACACTGTACAGGTTTGGCTCAGTTTGAGATGGTTGAGCCTCATGACGGTGCGAAAGTTGTTACACGAGTCATGTATTTACAATATATTTACATGGATGAGAAAGGGTTGATGGTTTGTTCCCTTGGTCTCATCATCCACTATATTACAGTGACATAAAACTATACATTCTAATACTAATTCTATCAATAAGTATTTAATGTGTTAAATACATTTTTGTCCTGTTAATTATGTGATGTGTGTATGTTAATCGTTATGTTTATCTAATCTAAGGGGTGTAATCTAACTATTTACATGTAATGGATGTGATGTGAGTTATGTACCTTAATTACATGGATGATGTGAACACAAATTATGTAATTTTCTAAATACTATGCTAAATAATGTTTTTACATGTACAATGGAATTATATGAGTGATGTTCTTAATCTAAATGGTGTAAATGATGTACGTTCACTTATCTACTCTTTCTAACCTATTCTGATGTAAAATGATGATACTAATAAATGGTAATGTTTAATAGATGGTATGGTTTCATGAAGATGGAATAAACTAAACTAAACTGAAGGTAAATGAAATGTAATAATCTAACTGGTACTATTCTTATCATAATTTTATTTTAGCTTGTAATTAACTATTGTCATATCTAAACTAATATTTTAAGTTACAATTACTGTAATAACTATTCTCTTAAAATAAATGAGAACTATTATATTTCCCTAACCTACATCTTTTTTGTCATTATCTTAAAATATTATAATACATATTACATTAAGTTTATATACATGTTATTCACTTCCCACAGGTTAGTAGTTGCCTTCATGTTTGTACATTGCTTGTATAGGCATAATATATCTACACAGTTTGCCTGGGTATCTGAAATACTTTGCACAGTCATCATAATGTTCTATCGGTAGTGCACGTGTAGAGTTCGCTGGTGTCGTAGCTCCGCCTTTTCGTGTCTGTAATTAAGCATTGTTCTGACACTGTTTTCTGCGTTTCACACAAATGAAACACCGGAATGGAGCTAAGTTGGAAACGATCTGTCCTTGTTCACACGGTGATATTTATGTTCTGCAGCACAGTTCTTGCCTTAATGTTTACGGACACATGATAGTTCACTGTTCTTGGTACATGATTAAGCATATACTGTCGATGTATATGTACCCTATTTTACATAGATTATTATAATGTATTCATGTACTAACTATCACTCTACATTTATATGTGGGATTTCAGGTAATTCTACCCCAGATGGTAAAATTAGTGACCACCTGTATATCCGGTCATTTTGATGCACACCACTCGGTATGACCGTGATCGGGGAGTTGTCGGTCTGGACAATGCAGTGAACATCCGTCAGAACTCGATGGAGCTTTCTCACCGCATAGATGACGCTTAGGGTTGCAACTGTGATATGGAATCTCTGGACTCAGCAGGTGTGATCTTACGGCTCACGTAACAACTCGGGTGGAAGATGCCCTCAAAAATTTGGTCTAGTACTGCTGGCATCTGTCCTAGAATAATAAACGAGCCTAGGATTAGGCAAGCGGAGGATTGGAATATTAAAAAAAAAATTTCATTTTTGACAATGCAGAAATTAATAATGCATCTTTCACATTTCATTTTACAAATGCTTTTAAAACATTGGAATATAGAATTATAATTTATGAGTAATTTACTAATCCCAAAACGCTTCTGACCTGTTTCTTTCTTTTAGACATGGTCAGATTCATAATTTTGGTACTAATTTTCAGGTCAGTCTTTAGTTGATCTTGAGAAATGACATGACCCAAAAATGAATTTCTTTTAGGCCTAATTTGACTTTGCTCCGTTTGACAGTGAGACCGAAGAGTCGCACTCTGTCAAAGGCATGTCTCAGTTTCAGTAAGTGTATTGTCCAGTCATCAGTATTCTGATATCTTCATGTGTATTCTGTCAGTTCACTAAATGTATGCCCCTCGTCGGATTTGCCAGTCTCGCTAACTAGTGTAGTTGCGCTCTGTATGTCTGTCGTCTGATCACTAGGTGTTGGTGCACTCTGTTCGTCTGTCACTACTTCTGTCTCTTGTCTTGAAAAGTGAGGTTTTCGCATGTTGACATGGAATATCTCTAAGTGTCTGTTTATCGATATTTCATCGTCAACATGTACCATTTCGTTTGTATGGAAGTAGCCTAAATCTGTCTTGATCAAGTTCAAGATCACTTGTTTTCGCACCTTTGTTTGTGTGCTTGTGGTAGAACTGACCCTTCCTCTATCAAATGGCTTGGGTGCCAGTGTAGAGGGTTGTACTTCAGCTGTAGGATGTCCACCCTTAAACTTTCGTACTAATTGTTGACAGACATTACAAGCAAATACATTATGACAAAATAATTTTATATTATTGAAAAACCTGGCCTGTTATTGTTGTATGCAAGATGACCAGCACACGGTGTTTTATGTGCATTCTTTAGCACAGTTTAAACGGTGTTGTTCAGGTAACACCTGTTCATGGTTACCTGTAGTATAACATCTAGTTGAAATGCCATTCTTCAGTCTAGAGAACACTGATGTATGTTTGGTGATTTTGGCTCTTTGTTTCATTAAGTTTAAATATGGAGACACATTAAGATCAGATTTCTGCTGGTGTATAAATTTCTGTGTGTTTGTGTCATCTGTGCTGGTTGGAAAAAGCATCAGTAGTGTCTCATCTTGTAATGGGTCATGATGTTTTGAAGTGTCAACACTGGTTGTTACCTTAGCTGCATTTAATTTCTCCCATGCAACTATTTCATCACTAGTACATTGTTTCAGTTGGGGTAAGCACCCCAAAATTAAATCAGTACAAGGGTTGTCAAGTATTGCACAAGTAAAGGTACCCGAAAGAAAAGGAGTATTAATGTGGGCTTTTGCCAAAGGGTAGATCTCAACGTTACCCGAAAAGGTTCGGCATTTCACAGTGTCACCTGTGTAATCACCCGGACTCGCTAGTTCTTTTCGAAGACCAATAAGGGTGCTGCCGCTGTCCAGCAAACATTGGCATGGTCTGTCGTTGACCATTGCATTTTGGAAAACTAACTTGCCTCTGGAGGCTAATGCTGCATTTACACTCTCAGTTGAGCATGGTACTGTATGTCCACATTTTAGTCTTTCGTCTGCATGAAATTGGTGACAATGTCCACAACTGTCAGAGCTTAACACATCGTTTACACAACACACATCTACAGACTCCCTGAAAGGTAATACATTTTCAACTGCACACTCAGTCTCTCTATTACTAACAGAAGATGTATTATTCACAATAGCATTGTTGGCTTGCATACGTTGGCGGCCCAGGCACTTATTTGAATAATGGCCATAGCTGGAACAAAAAAAAAAACATTTGATTGCCCGCCTGTATGCAGATCTTTTACTTTGTTGCTTCTTAATCACATTTTCAAGATGCGCCGGATAATTTGGCGATTTGTCACACATCGCAGAAGTGTCATGAAAAAATTGACAGTAGATGCATTTTGATACTTTACTTTCTTTCTTGTGGACTTTATGAAATGGTTTTCTATTCTTCTGATAATTTTTTGGTTGGTCTTTCACACAAGAAACTATTTCCGAGTCAATTGAGGTCTTAAAAATATCTCTGTTTGCAGAAAAATATTTCGAGCCTTTTTCTCAAACTGCTCGATGTTCTCAATGTCTGACTGCTGCAAAAACTTAGCAAAAGGAGAAGGTATAGTAGATATAACCTTGTCCATAGCTATTAGGTTTTTTAATCTATCAAAGTCTTTACCTATGTTAGCTGCTTTAAGCCACCTATGTAGTACAATTTGAACATTTGAGAAGTAATCAATGAATGTCTCATTAGGTTTAGGTTTTAACTTTGAGAACTGAACCTGATACCCAGGGGCATCAAGTAAAAAGTGCTGCATAATCCTATCATGGATGTATTGATAGCTAGATCTAAGCTCAATAGGGATAGATTCTATTACTTTAAGGGGCTCACCACTTAGATTCTTCATGTAAATAGGAGCCCACATTTCTAAAGGAACTTGGTGATATTTAAATTGATACTCTACATTATCTGTCCAGGCTGCTATGGAATCTTCTTTACAATATGGTTTGATAATGTTTTTGTATTTATTGAACTTATTTTCCTCTTGTTGCCTTTTTAGTTTAGTGGCAGCGATCTCTGCGCGTGAGTCTAACTCTATACGTTTCATCTTTAACCGTGTCTCTGATGCTACCTGTATTTGTTTTTCCCTATCTTGTTCTAACTGTTGTTGTTTAATCTTCTTATCATGTTCTAACTGTTGTTGTTTAATCTTCTTATCATGTTCTAACTGTTGTTGTTTAATCTTCTTATCATGTTCTAACTGTTGTTGCTTAATCTCCTTTTCTTTTTGTTTTGTTATCTCAGCTAGTTGCGCCATCTCTTTTTGATGCTTTATTTCTATTTCTTTTCGTCTAGTTTCCAATTCGTGTTGTCTTTTTCGTTCCTGTTCCTCTCTCTCCGCATCCCATTTTCGTGTGCGTTCCTCTCTCTCAGCATCCCATTTTCGTGTGCGTTCCTCTCTCTCAGCATTCTCTTTTCGTATACGTTCAGCAGTCTCAACATCTTTTGCTTCTTTATATTTTTGATCAGAATAATTTTCTAATTCTTTTCCTGTGTGTCCTAATGCTTTGCCTTCTTTAATAAAATCAAGTAACGTTGACATGTTGTTTATTAATTATTTACTTATTTTTCTTTGATAGGTTATGTTTGTCAATCGCTGAGCACTATCAATTGTAATCTCAGTTTATTTGCTGAAAAAAAAGAAAAAGATTTTCTATGTTGGAAAATCAGAGCACAAAAAATATGATAGTGTCTCACAAGCTGAAAAAGAGATGCACTATTAATCACAATGCATGCCAAAAATATAGGTATGCTCAACTTAATGTTCCCGAGAATCTGGGAACGTAAGCTCCGTTGACACCGGTCACCTTGCTTGGTACCTTCGGGTGGAGACACGTTTCGTAAGTAGGACACTATATTTGGCACACCGGCGTAAGTACTCAGCTGTTGTTCGCCCTCTGATATGCAGGGCAGCAGTAAACACGCCTACTGCACGATATGATTTACTCGACAACTAAGGACAATGACTTAGACAATGACAGACTCACGAACAACTAGAATATGTATTAATTAAATTTAATGTCACTGTCCTGTCTTTGTTCTAACAGTAATTGCCTTTCGTTACTAACCTAGTTAATTTCTGTAAGCGTTGTGCAGCCAAGTCATCTGCTTGGCAAAAAATAGTTCCTTCGTGACGGTAAACACAGAGAAAGTAGAACCAAAAATATGAATAACTGCTTTTAAATGAATAAAAATAATATAATAATGTTTAAATAGATAAATATATTCATTTAGTAATTCAAATAAATAAATAATAAACGATATAAAGCACAGATTCAAGCGGGCAGCCGTTAAACGATCTTGTACACACTCGATTGCTTTATGCTAATGACGCAGACCAACTGTTTGTCAATCACTCCACGTCACAGCGTTATTTACAGCACAGTGCTATTTTTAGTTTCCAAAAATCGATATTGTCGGCTGGCGGTGTATCGCTCCGCCCTGAATCATGTTTGGTGCTTATTCAAGAATAAATTGGTAAATACATAAATAAATATAAAAAAGCAAGAATATTAATACTTACAGCTTTGCAGAATACATGATTTCACTAAATAAACACAATTAAACACTATATTTCGTCACGATAGGCATATTTCTAGCCCGCAAATTGCACTCGTTTGCACAAATTACCGTCACTACAAAAATTAAGCCCTAGTCCAGAGCCCGTGGATGAGTGGATTAGCTTGAACTTACGTTCAAGCTTCACCTCTGACACCACAATTACCCTTGCCTGTCAACAACTCAACTGACAGGCATCATCGGGTACTTCTGGCACACCATACAAGAAAACTTGCAAGTCGTGTGCGAGGAAATTAAATGGTACATTTATTGCCGTTGGCTCGCTACAAGCAGTGAACAGTCGCTATTGAAACACACAACATACAGCCACAGTATTATCTATCACGAGCTGCTACCCCTATGCTAACTTTCTACACAAATAAACACAAATACCCCTATCGCTACTCTAAGGAGGTGAACACTACAAGTCCCGTCCGGCCGTCTGCCAATCTTTCATTCCTTCGTCACACACCACGGGGATTGACCTTCACCTTGGTGCGTGTTGCCTCACATGGCACGCTGATGGCAGACGTGGTACGTTGAGTGTATACTCAACTTCTCTGTGGCTACCACGAGGCGTGATGTTATCGTGATTAGAGTGCTAACTCTCTAAACACCGCCTGCGTGTCTCATGAGGGAATGGTCACCCAACTCTTATTACCTCATCTCCCATGCCCTTCCCTCGGGCACCGTATCCCCTCCTGGTCTCTTCAAGATTGACTGCTCTTCCTGGCGAAGGGGATGCGGTCGAGTCTTTGACATAGAGTGTTTCATTAACTTCGATTGATTTTTCTATCAGTTGTCTAAGAGCAAAAATGGCATCTGTGCATCCGTTGTTTTTTTCTTAAATCCAAGTTGTTTGTCACTTAGCTGGGGTTCTATATAGTTCGTAATCTGTTCTCAAGAATTTTGCAAACTATTTTTCCAGTATAACTCAAAAGGGAAATGTATTGTGTGCAGTCTCTTTTGCTAACTTTGTGTTTTTTTGTTGTTTTTGTTTTGGTTCCTAAATGGGATAATTATGGCGTTTCCCCGGGCTCGTGGTATCTGTTGTTCATTTCAAACATGGTTGAATACTATATGTAGCCATGTTGTTCCTACTTCATTTTCTGCTTTTATTAGTTCAATTGGTTTGGTATTTCATCTTGGCCCGATGATTTTTTCAATGGGGCTAATCTGACTGCTTCTATAATTTCTTATTTCAGTATGTCTGGTTCTAGTTCTTCCGTGGCATCTGTGTCGGTTTCTTGATATCCTGTGACATCTGATGGAATGTTGAGAAAATGTTCGAAGTACTGTTTCTACCTTATTTGGATTTGTTTTTGTTCACTTATCGGTTCTCCATTTTCGCTGTTAACTATTCATTTGGGTCAAAGGGTTCTCCTCTTTTTCATCTCATCTTTTTGTAGAAGTTTCTAGCTGAGTCCTTGTGGTGTTTATTTAGGGTGTCTCCATACTCCTCCCAGTCTTTTAGTTTTTCTCTCTTTACTATTCTATTCACACGTATTCTCTATATTATATATTCTATGTAATCACTTTCCTATTTGCTCTTCAACCACTTTTTATATTTTTTTTCCTTTTTGTCTTTTACAGCTTTCTTTACGTCTGTGTTCCACCAACTTGTTATTTTCTTTAACCGTGTATTTCCTGGTTCCATATGTTATTTTCTTTAACCGTGTATTTCGTGGTTCCATATGTTATTTTCTGTAACCGTGTATTTCGTGGTTCCATGTGTTATTTTCTTTAACCGTGTATTTCCTGGTTCCATATGTTATTTTCTTTAACCGTGTATTTCCTGGTTCCATATGTTATTTTCTTTAACCGTGTATTTCGTGGTTCCATATGTTATTTTCTTTAACCGTGTATTTCCTGGTTCCATATGTTATTTTCTTTAACCGTGTATTTCCTGGTTCCATATGTTATTTTCTTTAACCGTGTATTTCGTGGTTCCATATGTTATTTTCTTTAACCGTGTATTTCCTGGTTCCATATGTTATTTTCTTTAACCGTGTATTTCCTGGTTCCATATGTTATTTTCTTTAACCGTGTATTTCCTGGTTCCATATGTTATTTTCTTTAACCGTGCATTTCGTGGTTCCATATGTTATTTTCTTTAACCGTGTATTTCCTGGTTCCATATGTTATTGTCTTTAACCGTGTATTTCGTGGTTCCATATGTTATTTTCTTTAACCGTGTATTTCCTGGTTCCATATGTTATTTTCTTTAACCGTGTATTTCGTGGTTCCATAAGTTATTTTCTTTAACCGTGTATTTCCTGGTTCCATATGTTATTTTCTTTAACCGTGTATTTCGTGGTTCCATATGTTATTTTCTTTAACCGTGTATTTCGTGGTTCCATATGTTATTTTGTTTAACCGTGTATTTTGTGGTTCCATATGTTATTTTCTTTAACCGTGTATTTCCTGGTTCCATATGTTATTTTCTTTAACCGTGTATTTCCTGGTTCCATATGTTATTTTCTTTAACCGTGTATTTCCTGTTTCCATATGTTATTTTCTTTAACCGTGTATTTCGTGGTTCCATATGTTATTTTCTTTAACCGTGTATTTCGTGGTTCCATATGTTATTTTCTTTAACCGTGTATTTCCTGGTTCCATATGTTATTTTCTTTAACCGTGTATTTCCTTGTTCCATATGTTATTTTCTTTAACCGTGTATTTCCTGGTTCCATATGTTATTTTCTTTAACCGTGTATTTCCTGGTTCCATATGTTATTTTCTTTAACCGTGTATTTCATGGTTCCACATGTTATTTTCTTTAACCGTGTATTTCCTGGTTCCATATGTTATTTTCTTTAACCGTGTATTTCCTGGTTCCATATGTTATTTTCTTTAACCGTGTTTTTCGTGGTTCCATATGTTATTTTCTTTAACCGCGTATTTCGTGGTTCCATATGTTATTTTCTTTAACCGTGTTTTTCGTGGTTCCATATGTTATTTTCTTTAACCGTGTATTTCGTGGTTCCATATGTTATTTTCTTTAACCGTGTTTTTCCTGGTTCCATATGTTATTTTCTTTAACCGTGTATTTCCTGGTTCCTTATGTTATTTTCTTTAACCGTGTATTTCGTGGTTCCATATGTTATTTTCTTTAACCGTGTTTTTCGTGGTTCCATATGTTATTTTCTTTAACCGTGTTTTTCGTGGTTCCATATGTTATTTTCTTTAACCGTGTTTTTCGTGGTTCCATATGTTATTTTCTTTAACCGTGTTTTTCGTGGTTCCATATGTTATTTTCTTTAACCGTGTTTTTCGTGGTTCCATATGTTATTTTCTTTAACCGTGTATTTCGTGGTTCCATATGTTATTTTCTGTAACCGTGTATTTCGTGGTTCCATATGTTATTTTCTGTAACCGTGTATTTCGTGGGTCCATATGTTATTTTCTTTAACCGTGTATTTCGTGGTTCCATATGTTATTTTCTTTAACCGTGTTTTTCGTGGTTCCATATGTTATTTTTGCAATATTAAAAATGCTTGATTTGTACATCTCCCATTCTTCTTCATCTGTTTTACTTTCTATAGGTAATTTTACAAATATTTCAGTTAGTTCTTTCTCATACTTTTTCCTCACTGTCTCGTCTTTGAGGTATTTTAACGTTCCTGATTCGCATGGCATGTATTTTCCTGGTCTTTGCTTTCTTCTACTGATGGTTCTTATTATGGCAACGACTGCTTTGTAGTCTGTGTTTATACTTAAGTTTGGCGATGCCCTTGCATGCAATATTCTGTCTTTCTGTTATTTCTTGATAATATAAAATAAATGTGGATTTTGGTATCTAGGTTCCATTTATACCAGGCGTATATGTGTGAGTCTTTGTGTTTATAGAATGTGTTTGTTATATAGAGGTCTTGTTAGCTGCATAGCTCTATCAGTCTACTTCCGTTATAATTTCTTTCATTATGTTGGTCTGGCCGGTCTCTCTGGCCGAGGAGTTACAACACTTTCTCCGTAATCCCGTTTATCACGCAGTCTCGTAGCGCGCGAGAACTGGTAGCGGTTCTACCCCCGCTGGTGACTTGCGGGATAACTGAGCCGGCCGCCCAGAAAGCAATGGCAAACAACAGCGTAATCTTGCCAAGAAATCCACAGACAGCTGAAAGATGCTGCTGTTGACAGCGATGTCCTGTAAAGGATATGCGAATTACAAGAAAAAAAAAATGTTGGCCTGGAAATGATCTGTTATGTCCTAGTCTTGCATTGAAGTCTCCCATAGCTATGATGTTGTCCTGCCTCTCTATTTTATTTAGTACGTCATGGATAGAATTCCCAGAATCCGTTGCATTTTTCGCATTCTCGCTCATGTTTTGTTTATATTACATGGTGCGTATATTTGTACATATGTTTTAGTTGTGTGTTCTTTTATTCTCACTGTTATGATTCTTCCGATATATATTTTATTTCTAGTATCCCTCTTGCTAGCCGTGGTTCAATGAATATTCCCATAACGTGTATTGGCCTTTCCTGCTATTCAACTCTAGAGCAGACAATCGTGTAACTGTGGTGGATCTCCTTAATATAGCCATCCATCCATCCATCATGTGCGTGGATCTCCTTAATATAGCCATCCATCCATCCATCATGTGCCATGCCGGTAAGCGTGGGCGGTCATGTTCTGCCATCTCACTCGATCACCAGAGTCGTGGATCAGCTCTGTGTTTCTGTCTCGACTATGCACAAGGCCAAGCCATCCAGGTACGTGCTTCTAGGTCTTCCCTTGGTCTGCTCCCCTCGATCTTACCAGTTGTCACCAAGTTCTCCAAATAATTTCTTCTCATAACATGCCAAAAAAATTTTGACTGTCTACGTCTAATGCCTCTAATCAGTTTACGATCTTCATTTGTTTCTTGAAGGATTTGTTCATTAGTCTTTCTGGCTGTCCATGGTATTCTTTGCATTTTCCTCAGAAACCACATTTATACAGCCATCAGATGGTTTTCAGCCTCCATCTACACGCCTCATTGCGCACTAGGCGTACAGTGCTAGACACATGTTGTACAGACCGACCAGCACGATGTGGGTCACGTGGTCAGTGTCCCACCGGCCGTCTTTACTTCCCAAAACACTTCCGGGCACCCATTCTAAGGTGTGTCGACAAGGAATCCAGATCTATTTTAAGAATTCGAATCCGCCAACCTAAAATGGGTACACTCACATAGACCAACATTCTATTGATCACTTCAGCCGTTGAATGCGGATTGATCATAGATATGAGGCTAGCACCATATACCTAACACGCCTCAATGCACGTCAAATCAACGCAATATTTTGGACACCGATTGATGCACTGGATAACTTGTCTTGTGCTTTCATTGCTTCAAAATAATTGTCAACGCCAGCTGTGGATGTATTTGCATTTGGTCACATTTTGTCATGACAGTCACCGAAGTCTGGTCAACAAGGGCCACGCTGACTGCAAATTAACATTGGAATGTTATTTAACCGTCTGAAAATTAAACTTGTGATTACAACACGTGACCCTGTGTTTAATTTCACCAGGTCTGGCAAAGGAATATAAGCCAGACAACACAAGACGACGAGATAGTCCATCTGCCGGGTGATCAACAACAGACAACACAAGACGACGAGATAGTCCATCTGCCGGGTGATCAACAACAGACAACACAAGACGACGAGATAGTCCATCTGCCGGGTGATCAACAACAGACAACACAAGACGACGAGATAGTCCATCTGCCGGGTGATCAACAACAGACAACACAAGACGACGAGATAGTCCATCTGCCAGGTGATCAACAACAGACAACACTAGACGACGAGATAGTCCATCTGCCGGGTGATCAACAACAGACAGACACAAGACGACGAGATAGTCCATCTGCCGGGTGATCAACAACAGACAACACAAGACGACGAGATAGTCCATCTGCCGGGTGATCAACAACAGACAACACAAGACGACGAGATAGTCCATCTGCCGGGTGATCAACAACAGACAACACAAGACGACGAGATAGTCCATCTGCCGGGTGATCAACAACAGACAACACAAGACGACGAGATAGTCCATCTGCCGGGTGATCAACAACAGACAACACAAGACGACGAGATAGTCCATCTGCCGGGTGATCAACAACAGACAACACAAGACGACGAGATAGTCCATCTGCCGGGTGATCAACAACAGACAACACAAGACGACGAGATAGTCCATCTGCCGGGTGATCAACAACAGACAGCACAAGACGACGAGATAGTCCATCTGCCGGGTGATCAACAACAGGTAGCACTAACTAGCATTCTGATAGAGGGAATCTGATTGCCAACAACAGACAACACTAGCATTCTGATAGAGGGAATCTGATTGCCAACAACAGACAACACTAGCATTCTGATAGAGGGAATCTGATTGCCAACAACAGACAGCACTAGCATTCTGATAGAGGGAATCTGATTGCCAACAACAGACAGCACTAGCATTCTGATAGAGGGAATCTGATTGCCAACAACAGACAACACTAGCATTCTGATAGAGGGAATCTGATTGTCAATAAGTGCACCAAGCTGCAAACTGTGACCGTGATCACCAACATGAAAGTTGTATAATGGAAATATGGCACCAATAGTAGAGAGAGAGAGAGAGAGAGAGAGAGAGAGAGAGAGAGAGAGAGAGAGAGAGAGAGAGAGAGAGAGAGAGAGAGAGAGAGAGAGAAACAGAGAGAGGGGGAGAGAGAAATACAGAGGGAATGACTGAGAGGAAAAAAGTGAGAGGGAGAGGAAGAGGGGTGGAAGTGGGCAAAAAAGGCGAAAAAGAGCGTGGGAGACAGAGCGAAAGAGGGAGACGGAGAAGGAGATATTGATAGAGAGAAAAAGAGAGAGAGAGAGAGAAATAGATGGGAGAAACATTGAAAGACTGGGAGAGTGAGGGGTAGAGAAGGAAAGCGATGGAGAGAGAAAGAGCGAGAGAGAAGGAGAGTGAGGGAGAAACAGTGAGATAGAGGGAAAGTGATAGGCTGATGTTGAGAGCAAATGCTTTCCAGAAAGGTAGCTAATATGTATTAATGTCACTGTAACTGAATAGGCTATCATACTTCTGTAAACATATTCTCCTGTACTCGCATCCCCATACACCTTACCAACATTCTCTCCAGGACCGCCAGACATGCATATTCTCTATATAAAAGAACAGAAACTGACAATCTGTCCAGCAAGTTTATTGCGTATGTGGACATACATGTAGCGTGGTTCTTGGTTGTCCTAGTTTCCGACAGTCAGTCCTGAATGCTGAATGCTTTACACGTAGCTCTAAGAGCCGCAAGTAGCCTGACATTGTTCCATGGTATCAAATGAGTTCTCGTTACCCTTGCATCCGCTGAACTAATACTCATAACACTTCCCCATTTCTGGCACGAAAAAGTATGCAACAAACATTCGCGGACAGTCTCCAATTGCTCCGGGAGGTATGTCACAGATCGATGCTGAAACAGAAATGAGCTGTTGGAGTGTCATGTTCTAACATACGAAGACAAATATGCATTTAACAAAGGGAATGGACAGAGGTAATGATTATAAACAAAGAAAACATAACCAAGACAGATTAAGTTTATAGAACGTCCTATGAAACAAGTAAAGAGCTTCAACTACATAGGAAGTATAATATCATCAAATGGCAAATCATAAGACAAGATAAAAAATAGATGCAATAAGGCAAACCAAATTTGAGAAATGGCACCAATAATACAGAGTAATCACGCAACAGTAGATACTAAAATAAAACACTCTACAACACAATCTTCCTACCAACTCTATGCTACCAATGCCAAACATGGACAATGACAGACAGAGACAAGCAAACAATTGCATCAACGGATATGAAATTCATGAGAAGAATATGTATCAAAATGGGATAAAATCAGAAATTATAAAAGACGTAGCAGTATACTTCAACATTGTTTGAGTGTTTGAGATTCCTGGGCTAGGTTACGTTCAGTAGTTTGCCATGGTTTTCTGAACGACCGGCACTCATACCATTGTATGGAAACCAACGCAAGGAGTTCTGCTTGCACATGACCCGCAGCTGTGTGTCGAACGCCGAGTGTGGGATCACAAATTGTGTCCGTCAAACCTTCGCCACAGAGCAGGGCAAGTCATGACATCAGGAACGAACGAACGAACGGACTTTATTTTCCAAGGGTAACAAATTGGGCACGCAGGCCTGTCTTACATTCGGCTCTTCCAATCTCTCATCTTTCGTTATCAATAATGCATAATACATTCACATACGAAATAAAAAATTGTCAAATGAATGTTGTAAACATAAACAATGCATATTACCAAGTTATGACACACATACCCCACCCATCCCCCATCCACCCACACATCCCCCACCCAACCACACACACACACCCCCCAGGCACACATACATTCATACAGTTTTGAGGTGCTACATAGACCATATGCTTTCATATGGATGTGAAGTCTAGACAGTGAACAAACAGGCTGAGAGACGTTGATGTCTGTGGATTCTGAGGAAACTGCCAAGAATGCTATGAGCGGACATAAAAAGCAATGACTAAGTTCTACAAGAAACAAATGAAAATAATAAACTGATGGAGAAATTAGACGTAGACAGTTAAAATTGTTTGGTCACATTGTGAGAAGAAATAGATTGGGAAACTTGGTGACAGCTGGCAATATCGAGGGGAAGAGAACACGCAGAAGGCAGAGAGGTAAGTACTTGGACGGCTTGGCCACGTGGCATGGTCGTGACAGAAACAGTTAGTTGATCCACGACTCTGGTGATCGAGTGAGACGGCGAAACATGACCGCCCACGATTATCGGCATGGCACATGATAATGTTGAGATTTCGTTACAAAACAGCAAGGTAAATGGTTGAGCCATAGAACAAGGCTACCAGTAACAGCTATGTGATAACAATAAGCGATGGTGTAACACACCAAATGGTACCAGAAGAAGAGGCCGACCATTTAAAAGGTGTACAGAGGCAGTACAAGAATCCATGCCAATCGCGACATATGAAACCCATAAATGGGCAATATCCGGCTATTTATGCTTCACCTCGACACGGCAAGGTACAAGAGGAACAAGATGAGATGAGATAACGGACAGCTCCTCGACACGGCGAGGTTCAAGAGGAACAAGATGAGATGAGATAACGGACAGCTGGGCTACCAAGCTGGTGTCGTGTCAGTCATCTTCACCTCGACACGGCAAGGTACAAGAGGAACATGATGAGATGAGATAACGGACAGCTCCTCGACACGGCAAGGTACAAGAGGAACATGATGAGATGAGATAACGGACAGCTGGGCAACCAAGCTGGTGTCGTGTCAGTCATCTTCACCTCGACACGGCAAGGTACAAGAGGAACATGATGAGATGAGATAACGGACAGCTCCTCGACACGGCAAGGTACAAGAGGAACATGATGAGATGAGATAACGGACAGCACCTCGACACGGCAAGGTACAAGAGGAACATGATGAGATGAGATAACGGACAGCTCCTCGACACGGCAAGGTACAAGAGGAACAAGATGAGATGAGATAACGGACAGCACCTCGACACGGCAAGGTACAAGAGGAACATGATGAGATGAGATAACGGACAGCTCCTCGACACGGCAAGGTACAAGAGGAACAAGATGAGATGAGATAACGGACAGCACCTCGACACGGCAAGGTACAAGAGGAACAAGATGAGATGAGATAACGGACAGCTGGGCAACCAAGCTGGTGTCGTGTCAGTCATCTTCATCACATTCACCATCATATGACATGCCAATAAGCGTGGGCGGTCAAGGTTGGCCATCTCTCCTACCAAGCCATTCACTTATTTAAGAAGTCAGAGAAGTGACAGCTGCTGAGGGGGATATAAGCGTGGGCGGTCAAGGTTGGCCATCTCTCCTACCAAGCCATTCAGGTATTTAAGAAGTCAGATGAAGTGACAGCTGCTGCGAGATATAACAAAACACAATCAATCAGTTAGGTATGTGTCATCCACCAACAAGTTAGAAAACAGAAAAAAAACATGAAAAAATAAAACTCACAGACATGTATTTATCGATTTGCCTTCAACTCGATCTTTTCCCATCAGTTTTGCTGGTTGTTAGAAACTGTCTAAGATTATTTCTCGTACAATGAGACAAAATCTCTTTCATTTCTCTAATCCATGTACTGCTTCCGTGTCGTTATTGAAGTACTTCCTTACGCATTTTGCTGTAGTCAACTACATTCTTTGCATTTTCCACATAAACCACACTTGGACTGCCATAATATGTGTCTTCATCTTGTCTGCGTATTATCGATGTTTCAAAAGCACACATCTTTTCAACACTTGTTTCTCAATTCATTTCTAAGCCTTGCATTGGTGAGTATGATTTTCCTGTGCATAATCGCTACATTTCCCATGACGATTATTGTTGAAATCTCTACAAGGCATCTCCCGTCACTTAATCTGACTGTTCTAAGATAGTTACAGCCATCCAGCTGTTTAAGCTGTTGCACATTTACTTGGATGTGTCAATACAGGATGTCCTTCGTGCTGGAGAGGATCATATGTTCTCTATTGTTTCTTACAGTTTGATACTATCCCCAGTTGCTCATACTCAATTGTTAAGTGAAGACACGACGTCTTTGCCTAGGGGCATTCCCACACACGACGCCATTACCTAGGGACATTCTCACACACACACGACGCCATTGCCTAGGGACATCCCCACACACACACGCCGCCATTGCCTAGGGACATCCCCACACACACGCTGCCATTGCCTAGGGACATTCTCACACACACGCCGCGATTGCCTAGGGACATTCCCATACACATGACGCCATTACCTAGGGACATTCCAAGAAACACGACACCATTGCCTAAGGACATCCCCACACATGTGAGTCCATTACCAAGTGACATTCCCACACACGACGCCATTATCTAGGGACATTCCCACACATACGACGCCATTACCTAGGGACATTCTCACACACACGCCGCCATTGCCTAGGGACATTTTCCCACACACGCCGCCATTTCCTAGATACACCCCCACACACACACCATTACCTAGGGATATTCCCACACACGACGTCATTACCTAAGGACATTCCCACACACGACGCCATTATCTAGGGACATTACCACACACGACGCCATTATCTAGGGACATGCCCACACACACGCCGCCATTGTCTAGGGACATTCTCACACACTCGCCGCCATTGCCTAGGGACATTCCCACAAACACGCCGCCATTACCTAGGGACATCGCCACATACATGACGCCTTTACCTTGAGACATTCCCACACACTCACGCCGCCATTACTTGAGGTCATTCCCACACACACGCCGTAATCTCTTCAACAGCCGGTGAAGAGTCCCCACCTGGCTTTTCCTCTGGGCATTGAGTATCACCAGCGGCTGTGGCGAAGGTTTTACGAACACAACTCGCAATACCACACACCGGGTTCTAAACACTGCTGCACGCGATTTGGAAGCAGACAGTTTTGCTCTGGTATTTATTCAATGGTATTGGTGTCATTAGGGTAGCGGGGTAGGGGTATCTCCTATCAAAGGAGAAGTAAGGCGCCTCCTTCCCTCCGCTAGCTTATGGGACACCCTTGGGCAAGGTAGAGTACCCGTTTAGCCCCCCGATCAGGGTTACGTGAAGCCATGTGTGCAGGTGGTGGATGAATATAGAGAGCAGCCAACAGATAGTTGTAGGTTATGGTCTCCACCTTCACGACGGTAGGCAGAGGATCTCTATTTTGAGGAGACAATGGCTACGGTCACTGACCAGTATGGTCACTGCTAGGAAGGAAAGCAATGGCAAACTACCTTCTTTACAGAAGCCAAGAAAATCATGTTGTGTGAAATCATCGATAATCAGAGAAACGGCTTAAATGGGTGCTCCATAGGAGCAGCCTCGCCCGGTAGGGATAGTAATGCGCACCAGGTGACTCCAGACCGTCAACAGGCTACTAGGTGCAACAGATTAATATCATTGAAAGTAGGAACTTGGAACGTTAGAACAATGAATGCAGATGGAAAATTAGAAAACATCACATAAGAAATGGGGAGAGAGAAGATTAACATATTAGGAGTATCGGAAACGAGATGGAAATGAGCAGGGATAAGGACAGGAGAGGATTGTAAGATTATTTACTCTGGGGGAGAAGAACAGCAAAGAGGTGTAGCCATTATATTAGATAAGCAAACATCAAATTCTGTCAAAGGATATCATGCTGTGTCAGACAGAGTCCTATTAGTAAAATTAAACAGAAGACCTTTTAAAATAAATGTCATTCAAGAATATGCCCAAACAAGTGAAAGCAGTGAAGAAAGCATAGAGGAATTTTATAATGACGTGGAGTCTGCTTTGAAGAACTGCAAAAAATCAGAAATAAATATCATAATGGGTGATTTCAACGCAAAAATAGGACAGCAAGGCGATGGATGCAGTGTAGGCAACCATGGTTTGCGAGAGAGAAATGAAAGAGGATACAGACTTGTAGAATGGGCAAAAGAACAAGAAATGGTTGTAGGAAACACCTGGTTTAAACAGCATCCTAGAAGATTATGGACATGGAGGAGTCCAGACAGCAGGATTAAAAACCAGATAGATTACATCCTGATTAGCAAAAGGTTTCGAAATGCGTGAACAGTCGTAAAAACAGTTCCAAATGCAGACTGTTACAGTGATCACAAATTAATTACAGGCACATTGAGGGTAAAGTTAAAGAAAGTCAAGTATACAGCAGGAAACCCTAAATATGACTTGTGCAAATTGAAAACTGACAAAGAAATACAAGATAATTTTAACATAGAAGTACAGAACAAATTTGATATATTGTCTGATCTAGAGATCCTGTTTCAAGATGTAGATGATCAATGGGAAACGATGAAGAATTCAATCAGTTGCGCAGCAGAAAAAAACTATTCCAAAAGTAAAGAAAGTGGGCCGTAAGACATGGATGACTGAAGAAATTTTACAACTAATGGAAACAAGAAGACAGAATAAAATAATCCTGCCAAATATGAAGAAATTCACAGAAAAGTGAGAACCTTATGTAAGGAGGCAAAAGAAACATGGCTTGAGAAAAATTGCAGAGAAATTGAAAAACAACACAACAGTAACAATGTGAAACTAATGCACAAAAGAATTCAGGAGCTTACTAATCAAAGAACACGTACATCAGCAGGCTGCCTAAAGACAAAAGATGGAAGAGTCATTATAGAAAAAGATCAGATATTACATGAATGGTCAGATTACGTGAAAAACCCGTATGACGATAACAGAGACGAACAGTATGATGTTCAAAATAATAATGAAGGACCAGCAATTTTGAAGATGGAGGTTCAGAATGCTCTTAACCATATGAAATCTGGCAAGAACCCTGGTTCAGAAAGCGTCACAACAGAAATGATTAATGCTTTAGAAGAATATGGAATAGATCAAGTTACCAGTCTGCTTAATACAATATATGATACTGGAAATATACCTCAGGAGTTATGTAATTCTGTATTTATTGCAATCCCAAAGAAATCAGGAGCCTTGGAATGTGATCAACATCGAACAATTAGTATAATGAGTCACATCACGAAGATTTTGCTAAGAATTATCATGCAAAGAGTTAGGAGGAAAATACAACCTGAAATAGGAGAAGAACAATGTGGGTTTGTAGAAGGCAAGGGTACAGTAAATGCTGTGTATATACTGAGAAACATAATCGAACGTTCTATAGAAGTAAACAAAGATCTACACCTTTGCTTTATTGACTACACAAAGGCTTTTGATAAAGTGAGACATGTCAACATGATAAGGATGCTTGAAGATCTACAAATTGATGGAAAAGATCTTAGACTTGTAAAAAACATATATTGGAAACAACAAGCTGCCATAAGAGTTGATAATGAAGTAAGCCAATATCAGCCTATTAAAAGGGGTGTGAGACAGGGATGTGTAATGTCTCCAGATCTGTTTTCCCTGTACAGTGAAAGTATTTTCAGAAATATTGAAGATATGGAAGGAATCAACATTGGGGGACGATGCATCAATAACATTAGATATGCAGATGATACAGTCTTGATTGCAGACAATGAACAGGACCTGCAAAATTTAGTAGATGCGATTGTTACACACAGTGAACAACTAGGGTTAGAATTAAATTGTAAAAAGACACAGATTATGGTCGTCACTAGGAAGGACGAAATACCACAATGTAATATACAAGTAAATGGGAATATTCTTCAACAAGTGAGCAGGTACAATTATCTCGGAACAGTAATAACATCTGATGGGAGATGCCTTGAAGAGATTAGAACAAGAATCGCCATGGCAAAAGTAGCCTTTAGCAAGATGAAAAACATATTGACCAATAAAAAGATGTCAATTGAAACGAGAAAAAGAGTGTTGAGATGCTACATTGAACCTGTACTTTTATATGGATGTGAAGCGTGGACAATGAGCAGTCAGGCTGAAAAACATCTGATGGCTGTAGAGATGTGGTTTCTGAGGAAAATGCAAAGAATACCATGGACAGCCAGAAAGACCAATGAACAAGTCCTTCAAGAAACAAATGAAGATCGTAAATTGATTAGAGAAATTAAACGTAGACAGTCACAATTTTTTGGGCATGTTATGAGAAGAAATGGGTTGGAGAATTTGGTGACAACTGGTAAGATCGAGGGGAACAGACCAAGGGGAAGACCTAGAAGCAAGTACCTGGATGGCTTGGCCTTGTGGCATGGTCGAGACAGAAACACGGAGATGATCCACGACTCTGGTGATCGAGTGAGATGGCAGAACATGACCGCCCACGCTTACCGGCATGGCACATGATGGATGGATGGATTGGTGTCATTCGTTCAACAAACAATGACACACTACAAAACTTACACTGACCTAGAAATTACAAACAACTAAAACATGCTGGATTTGACTGCAATGCCCTGTAAAGGCCATTCACCTTTTCTGGGAGTTTAGTCCAAGTCTTCTACTCATTTTTTCTGAGGCAGTAATCCAGATGTGGATACTCCTCTTCAGTCGCACTCTCACCAGATCCCATAGAGTCTTCCCTACATTACATTTACCGTACAGTAGCTCTCCACCAGATCACAGAGAGTCTTCCCCACATCTCATTTATCATACAGTAGCTCTCCACCAGATCCCAGAGAGCCTTTCGCTCATCACATTTATCATACAATAGCGCTCCGCCCAGAAGAGCAGCGACAGCTAACACTACAGTCCGTAGATTGCCCCGCACGCCTGAAAGGTCTGGGCAGAAAATTCATGATATGATCTCAGTCTGCTTCCTGTCGAGCGATCCAAGCCGCTCCTTCCTGAAAATTGTGGTTTCACAGCATACTCAGTGTGTACTACAAAATAA
>JACEFZ010019574.1:0-55203 GCA_014155875.1 Cepaea nemoralis
GCAAAGCACGGTAGGCAGAACCTATTGATAGTAGACAAGAATATCTGTCCCCTATCACTATATCAGCTAGAACTCTACTAGGATTTCAAATATCCCGCGACGTTCCCCCAGTGATTGTAACAAGTTACGTGGAGGGTCCCAAATACCCCTGTCACAATGCTTCGATAATATTCTTTAGCCCTGGCTGGGATAGGTCTTTGCTTGCCAACCCTCCTCCGTTCCCCGGACTCACTGTCACTCTATCTTTTGACCTCGGGGCCTATTCCCTGAGGTGTATTTCTGGCTGACACAAATATAACATGACGTTCGTCACAGTAACTATAATTGTAATTTAATAACTTAATCAAGAACAGCACGGGAAAACATCAAGGCAGTTAAAACATATAGTTCTCTACAAACAAACAGGGATAAAGTGTTCAGTTCAGGCACAGAGCCTCATGGCTTTCCATCATAGACCAAGCTGTAGTCAATGTCCGTTCCGTCCACATACAACTCACCGAGGGTGTCTTCAGTTCTTTCCTTCCCCCGTAGGTTGTTCGAACAACAGGCCGCTGTAGAACCAGGCTTCCAGGTTTCCGTGGACCACACTCTATAGTTAATCAAGTGTACTTGGAAAGTGCCATGGAATCACTTGGTACAATGTTGGGTGGGAAATAATATAATGGAGAACAGTTCGTAAATAATAATGGGGGTGTCTGAGAATTTGGCGGGGTCCAGCCAAGAATACACAATGACTCGATCCTAACGTATCGAGATGACGGGCGATGTGTTAGAAAGGCTGATGGTCATTCTTTCGGGGCCAGCGGTGGCTCTATCTCGTAGAGATCATACCCTTGGGCCTGGTATGGCCCAAAACTTGACATGGACTTGTCGTAAACATAACTTTCCGCGTAGCGGCCCTGTCGATACTTTCAGCTCTATTCACTTCCAAAAGAATGACCCTGGAGGTGACAAACATTTTTGAAAGCCTCAAGCTTAAACTTCAGGAACAGCCGACATAGAGACTTCTAATGGTCTCAGCATATCAGTTGGCATAAACAAGATATATACATAATAGTACTATACAGGAGACCTGAGTGAATTGGCCTGACCTGTCAAGAGGTCTTGGATTGGCTAGGCCCCTGCTTGACTAGACCTCCAGCTTGTCCAGGTTGTGTCGTTTGACTCTAGGTACATTACCTATTTTCTTCATACAAGATTCACTCTCCACTCTCATACCATGCCTTTATTATTACTGGGCACATTCGTTTCCCGGCTTCCCTCTCACTTGCAAACCCTCTCTTTTCACGACAAAGCTCTTGTGGTGTTGTGTGCGTAATTATGTGTGTTTCCCCCTTAATTAATATTATAGTAGTGGGTCTGTATGGAAAGAAGTGTAGTTCCCTATTCCCAGCAAGAATAGGAAAGAAGATACTACCCCTTCCGGCCGCTGCTCTCGTCTGAGCTGTCGCCGCAATGTACCGGCAGTGCCTTGCATAAGCCATATTTGTAGATGAGTTCTGGTTCTTTCCAGTGCTATATAGAGTTCTATTTATTCTCTGGCATCATCTTAATGACCAGTAACTATTCGATCCACCTAGCCACCCTATCTGCTAAAAGATGAAAGAGATAGCACAGTGGATACCCTCTTCTGTTTTAAGAAGACAGAACATAAATGGTTGGAACCTGTCCCCACGGAGTCCTCCCCTCCTTCCGGCATACCGTAGCTATATAATGTTTATATTCAAATGAAAGATGACACTAAGCAGAGTTCAGGCCGTAGGAAGAAAGATAGCACCCGCCCATCTGCTGCCAAGAACAAGTGAAATCATCTGGGGAGATATATTGCTCAGATTCGTTCCCCGGCGATGCCAAGAACAACACGCTTAGCTAGATTGGCCAACGATCAACCCACTCACAATATGGCGTGACTGCCGTTTCCCCAATTCGTCTCACCAGTCGAGACAACATAGATTTATAGGCCAAGGTCTGGCAGGACTAAATAAAACCCATTGTTACCTTTCAATCCACCAGTAGGATGCTGCACTTAATCTGTCTCACTCTTTAAAGTGTCAAATTGACATGATGCAGTCTACAAATGGTAGTTGTTTAAACGGACATTGATGGCCCAAGAATTTACATTAGTGCGTATTTGGTGCAAGGTGCCCTATCGGGTTTTCCCCGAAGAAAAGTCAGACTTCTAATAGTTCTCTTAAGAAGAACGGGTTGTAAAAGTAACCAAGAGAATTATCTTCCAAGGGAATTGAGCGGATAAGAGAACTGAGGGTTCCCGAAAGCTGTTTCCCACTGTTTTTCCCAAAATCAAAGAAGGCATGAGGACATGGGCCACTGGAGTTCCGTTACAGCTACTTCCAGTTCTTTTAGCTTGGATTCCCTGTTAACTTCAGCTATAATGATGCTAGGGGTTTGTTCCTCCATCTTGGGAAAGAATTGTCTTCGCTAGTAATTGCAGACAATGTTGTATGAGAGTCCATACTCTGGCTGATAACAATTCCCTGTGTATTCTGGGGTACCGAACTGATATCCTCCGAGATGACATCTGGAAATGTTTGCTTGTCTGGATGTTCCTCTCTGGTCGCGCTTCCATGTGCTAAGTTCAGTTGAGGTAAATCATGTGGTGGGCTTTTGTCCAAGCAATCCATCACATTAGGTAAATCATTTGAACTGTTATCTAGTGATACCTCTTGAGCTGCAGCCTCAAAGATCACAAGAGGTTCTTGGTCGTCCTTACTCCCTCTCGCATTCAAATCTAATCCCACTTCTTGCTCGCCTGAACCGAAGGGAATACGAGTGTCTGTTAATTCTTCGTCTCAAACCTCTTTAAAAGATGTCCTCATGTCCTCTTCCTCTCAAGATTCACTCCTCGTTAAAGTTAAATGAGATTCCTGGGAGTCTTGTACAGGCGCACCAGTTAATCCACCTTTCATGTGGTTGTCGTGTCTTCCTTTAAAGTGTCGTCCCTGGAGTGAGGAGAGTCAACACCCACATTATAATTTTTCTTTCCTATCAATATCCTGGAGAATCCACCAGCTTCCGTCCAACACACTCCATCAGCCCGTGGACACCTTTTCCTATCACTCTACTATGCCCCCTCTCATACTTCCCCAACGCAACATATTCAACAACTCTTGCTTCTAAAAATTAATACAGATTAATTTATTAAAAGAAAAAGTGTAACGTATATGAGACGTGTATGCGAAGAAAATGTGTGATGTGTTCTATAATGTGTGTAGGATCGGACTCTCAGATAATAGCATAGTCAGATCATCCTTGCAAGGACACACCACAGCACGTTAAGTCAGAACAAGTCCATCTCACCCGGTACTGTATCTCTCCTGCCGGACACCGACTGTCATCTGTAGCTACCTGGTAATCCATCTTCCTGATCATCCGAAATAGATACTGTTTGTAAATTACAGCTGATCATGGACCGGTTGCCCAATGCACACAATTTCATATCGTTCTTAAAGAATGCACAAATCCTTTGTAGTGAGTATTTAGGTATCACTGTTATTGTTAATATACCTGAACCTAACTAGTGTCTATCCAGGCTCAGGTATCAGGTCTTTTGAACTATTTCCCTAGAATATATCACACCATGTGACTATTATATTGATGTTTTTTGTGTAGGTACCAATGTTCTTATGCTGTGTGATGCATCAAAAATCATCACCCATCTTAGGTGAACCATCTTTCTTCTCGGACGTTATTTCTTTTTTCTTAAGAAACATTTTTGTGTCCAACTGGTGTTATGTCTAATTGATGTTGCACTTCATCAAACCCAGTGTTGAACTTCCTACGTAACTGGTATGGAACATGTGAGAAAAACAATACATCTGGTGATAGTACTAGTCACTGATCCTACCGGCTGAGTGTAAGTTTATTGCCTTGCTCAGTTATTTTATAGCTAACTTAACTCTGTCATAGAGTTAAGTAGCTCCTCACCTACGTCCGAATCAGGCGATGACAAGGAAAGACCCATAAACAGAGTGCACAACTTCAGTGGGCAAACCATTGAAAGATCCCCCATTGGACACTTTCTCCATCTTAAATCTCTCCAATTATCACCCCTCTATCCTATTCATCCTAGCAGAGCCAATTATCACTTCACTACTCTAACTAGTTTTCAACTAACAGTGCTAATCATCACACTCTAGTTTTAACAAGACTACTGCCTATATTAATTAGGCCTAAATAGACTATATTGACTACCTTATGCAAAACCGCCTCATTCCGGGATGGCTGCTACACTTTGCCATAACGACACATGCTAGTTAATATTAAATTAATCTAACACTGTAGAGCTCTCCCACAAACACGTCCATCATAATCCACGGTTTTGGTCAACACTGTTTCTCCCAATCATGGTTTATGGCAAAACCTAAAATTGGTCACGTGACGGTATTCATTATGTCCACACAGGTGTTATTTGGGCATATCATCCATTGTCAAGAATCTATCCTCCCTGGCTCAATCAAGTCAGAGTTGTCATCACTTGTTTTGACTCCCACAACAAGCTAGCGAGTTCCTGTGTGCTCCCAACAACGGGTTTCCACAACAAACCGCCAATCTTCTTGATGTCCGGAAACTCTAAATGACAGACGGACTGTTTTCTTCCGAGCTGAGTACTTCCGCTCTCAATCCAACCTGTTTATGAACTGTCAAAGCGATGTATGGACTCATCTCACTCACTTCCAAATGTTCCCATGTTGTCGACCCAATGTAACCGGGTGCAGCTGAAATATTTACCGTCCTGGGGATTTTGACATCCAATTTGTTTTTTTCTGTAAGTTAAAATAGTTTTGGCTTTGTAGATAGGCCGGTTAATCAGAAAGTCTCTATAGTAATCAACTGGTTAAACGCAGGGTTTTATTTTGTGACAGTGGTACAAACAGTTGTTCTCTAGGTAACTGTTAATATGTAAATTATCTGAACTGTTAATCAGTGATCCTTCCAGCGTTGCAGTATTGAATTTCACCTGGGATTCTGTTTCTTCCTTCCTCCCTATTTCAGTCAGATGTAATTCCACCTCGTGATCCTCTGCGCAGAAGGGAATATTAGCGGCAGCTAAGTCTTTGTCCGCGACCTCATTAAAGGTTGTCCTCAGATCCTCTTTCTCTCGAGATTCATTTCTCATAAAAGTTAAGTGGTTTTCCTGAGGTTCCTGTTCTGGCGAATCAATTAAACCACTATTGCGGTGGTGCAAACAGTTATCACGTTTGTGACTGTTAAGTACCTTTGGTACGTTTCTTCTTGCCTCTTTTCCGTTTAGGAATGGGTCGATTGAAAACCTGTACTTCCCGGTCTACTACCTCTTGTTCTGCGGTGGTTGGCAAAAATGTCCCTTCCTTCCTTGCACTGGATGAGCATCCGTATCTCTTACCTTATTTTCCGCTAGAAAGGTTAGCTTCTCCGCATCTCCTGTTTCAGTTTTATCTTTCTTCATCTCTGCTTCTTCAGTTTCACTACGCTCTTTTGCTTCAAAGAACTCATCAATTCTTTTAGTCATCATTTCTTCTTCTTATATATGTTTCTAGCTGCTCCCCCTTTAAACCTTCTCTTATGCCCCACCCTCTCGCGGTCTCTAAGAAATCTGTTCGCGCCTTCCTGGCATCCTCTAGGACCTGCGAACGTGGCAATTGCTACTGGCGATATTCAGGTAAGAGACGATGTCTACATCAAATTCAGAGCTTAGCTAGAAAGACAAGAGTGAAAAAACACTGCCAGCGACCAACTAATGAGTAGATCTTCGTCTCTGCAGTGAAAGATAACTGAAAAGTGATGTTGACCGAGTATCAAGCAATTGCAGTAAAGATAGCGTGAGGTATGTAATACACAGTAATCAATAATAATATTTAACTAAATAAACATTAAAATGCACTGCATACATGTCACAATGAAAATGACATTGGTTAGCATAAAATGACAAACAGTCAATCAATTAAATCATCCAACACATCAATGTAAATAAGATTAAAGTGCTCAATTATCACTAAGTGATGAATGATAACACTAAATGATATAAATTAAAAACGATTATCACTAAAATTATAGATGCTGGTAGTTTATTCATAAATTACCATCTGTTATAAACTTCTGAAAAGTTAATTATATTCTCTGCAACTTTCTCAACTAAGATAGCTACTATTATGATGAATGAAAATTACAAGAGTTGACTTTTAAAATCATGTGTCTAGGGCAGTAGTTCCCAAGCTTTTCAAGCAGAGGGCAATATCTACTATTTTCGGTGGTTAAGCGGGCCACAATGTTATAAAATTATAACAGTCGTGCAATATAATTTTTACCTTTCTTAACTTTCGTTAACAAAATACTACAAGGCAGTTGCCAAGTTCTTGCTTAGGCTTGTTGGAAAGAACGTGACACACTCGTGACGAACATTAGTAGTAGTTCTAGAAAACAAGAGCCAACGCCAGCGTCCTCACAGTGTGATCACCATTTTATTATTGAAATTGCAACATCACCATGTCTCCCACCCTCCCATCATCCTCTCAGTCGATCGGAGGGTAGTAGGATCATATTATTGTGCGACGACAGGTGTAATACTTTATATTTCTAAGTGTCTCTTGTAATCGTCTAGGGCGCAGCTGAATTCCCTATTCTACAACAAGTTCATTTATACAATGGTCAACTTACAACTCTGGCTGGCCATCTTGGGCAAACGCACAACCGCACTTCGCTGTTGAGATTCATGGACTACGAACTGCGATCATCGCAGAAACCTTCTTCATTATCACAGCCTGTTGTAGAACATAATGGCTATCTTGCTTTTATATCAGACTTGATGTTTCGTCGTTTCTGGGACGCCTAGGTGCGTTTTCCAACCTCTCTCTACAATCCCCTCAACCTAATTAAAGTCTAGTTCTTTCTTACCTCTGACGTCATTTCCGTCCCACCACGAGATTTTTTGGGGTCTTACTGGCTCGAGTAGTTTCCCTTGGTTGGGACTGTCGTTCTAAAGTTGAACTATCTTATTGTCACTTTCTTGCGACTATTCTATTATGCCACGCTTTCGTGGTGATTGTTTATCACGTAGAACATTACTGTTCTATAGTATATTTTTGTCGACTATCACTTGCACCGTCTAACCCTTATTCGGTACATGGCAGCAGTCAGTGTCAATACTACATTGCGGTCATCTGTTTGGTATAAAATCAAAAGTTCATATAAAAATAAATTTTAAATCAGTTTCGAAAATCGCTATTAATGTTTACAATTGCAGCTGTTCTTCATAACCAGTTACTTAAGTTCAGATGCCAGTTTATCAATGTCTAGGCACAAATCTGTCGTGCCCAAAGTTATAAGCGCAGCTAGGTTATTGTCGGTTAGTCTGGAGCGTTGCTTTTTTTTCTTTCTTTTTTTTAATAAATTCATTGCGGAAAATGACTGCTTCCATCTGTAAGTCGAACCAAAACGACAAATGAATCACTGCGCGAATGAACGCAAGTGTTCAAATTGTCCGATAGGCAAAAGTCGCCAGAAAGAAATCATATGATCAGCTGAAGATAAAACAAGCAGCCCCAAAAATTTACATCTCAGTGCAGAATTTCATTTCAAATTAATTACTTCGTGCTGAAGGTTTTTCTGTAATTGACAGAGCTTGGCATAATTAAATACGAAAGGATTTATGAAGAGGGCAATATTATCCTCCTCTATTGTGAACTCCTGATATCTTGTCTGAAAGACTTTGAACTTTTCTTTTGTACTGTAACAAGTCACATTTCTTTTTCTCCACAAGCGTCTTCAGATTCGGAAACGCCACTAATCTCCCTTCAGTCAGCTGTTCGATAAACAGTCGTATTCTCATTTTTAAATGTCATCGCACAAATTTGCGAGTAGTTTGTTTTTCCCCTGGATCCTCGCATTTGAAGAGTTTAAATGAGACGTGATGTCCACCAATAATGCCAGTTCATTAAGCCAGTCATCGATCAGCAGACATTCCCGTTCTGTAGGCAATTCATTTGTTTCAGACAGAAACAGATAATATTTTTTCCGTTTCCAGAAACGTGACAGAACTTACCCTTTAGATAGCCATCTGACATCACTGTGTAACAGTAGCTCACCGTATTCCTCGTCTGATAGAAACTCCCTGCACTCACACCTGTTCAGCGCCTTACTTCGAGTTTTGTTCACACATCTCAGGACAACATCCATGACATGTTTCAGATTTAATGTTTTTACACACGGGGCTGATAGGTGAATGATACAACAATATTTTAATATAGTGCGGCCAATAAACTGTTCCAATAATACTAGACATTCATACTTTTTACCCTTCAAAACCGGAGCAGCAGTCGGTGCATAAACCGTCTGATTTGGTCCATTCTGTGTTGTTTTTCTCTACACACAGCTTCAGAGTTTCAACCAGATCAGTCCGTGTTGTAGTTGCACGCATTGATTCAAGTCCTAGAAGTTCTTCAATGACTTCAAAATTATCGTTTATTGCTCGAACAAAAACCGCGACCTGAGATGTGTTAGAAATCTCAGTGGATTCATCCATTGCCAATGAAAAAACAAATACAATTTTTGATATGTGCTGTCTGTCTGTCTATCTGTCTGTCTGTCTGTCTGTCTGACTCGGCCCAGCTTCACCCAGTCCCTGGTGGGGAACATCTCATTTAATTCATATAAGTAGTCATACAAGCTCCCGTTCCCGACTATCTGTCTGTCTGTCTATCTATCTGACCCGGCGCGACTTCGCCCAGCTCCTGGCGGGGAGCGTCTCATTAAATTCATATAACAAAACAAAATTAACTTCAGAATGTCCTTCCACACACCATCCATTATTTTTTTAATGAGAACTATTTTTAATCACCTACACGACTGCAGATAACTTCTTTAAACATAAAAAGATGAGTTAGAAAATTTTCACTATTTAAATAGATGCATTATTTTTCATGAAAACTTTGAAAATGCCTTAAAGATTTTATCATTATTTATTATAACTCATATGCCTGTAAATAACTGTAGACAAATAGTTTATAAATCTTTGAAAACAATGCAACAATCTATATATAAACTATTAAAATGTATGCCCCTTGAAATAACTTTTCTTAAGTTAAGTCCCCTCGCTATATATAAATGATAATGTAAATTTAAATATTAAATTTTAGTAGTAAATAGCTGATTGTACCCTAACAAACTATGACAGTTGGCTGCACGGGAATGAAAAGAATACATGTAGAAAATTAGAAAATTTCATCTCAATCGGATGGACCGTTATCGAACGCATCAAATACATACATACATACATACATACATACATACATACATACATACATACATACATACATACATACATACATACATACATACATACATACATACATACATACATACATACATACATACATACATACATACATACATACATACATACATACATACATACCGACCGACCGACCGACCGACCGACCGACCGACAGACAGACAGACACACACACACACACACACACACACATACATACATACATACATACATACATACATACATACATACATACATACATACATACATACATACATACATACATACATACATACATACATACATACATACATACATACATACATCGTCTTTTATATATATAGATAAGCATGGCCTACAAGACTTGAGATGCGTTCACAATAGGGTACAAAGGAAGCTGGAACTTATTTTCTGGTGAGAGATTATCCTCTCGTTTTGTTACTTCAATATGAAGTCTTGGGACAGAATTTCCTAGCTAAACTCAGCTCTCTTAGGAGCGATGGACAGTCAACAACTCATATCAGGGAGTGACTGAGCCTGTGAAGGGACCAATTTAAACTCATTCAAGCTGACAGTGAACTGCGTCTCACCGGGGGAAGAATGACCTAGATGCCCTGTTAGCCAGATGAGTTATGTATACCATATTATAATCATCATCAAATTATCATCAAGAATAGCAATAATATATGCAGTTGTTGTATTTTAAACTCAGTTTGTCCGTACAACTTCTAAATGTCGATAAATGTTTGTATAGCGTAATCGAGTGCACATACTGATAGAACATTTAGTGGGGGTTCACACATATATTCCAGAAGTAGATTATATCAGTGAGGTACCTTGTCTATGCAGCCCACAAGTAACACGCTTACTCTGCATATCATAATTCCTCTTTCTTACTTCTGGTGATACCAAGAACAGCTAATCTATCTTTTCAACGAGTCATTCTTGGCTGTTTTCTTGAGTATCTAGGGACGGTGTCTTCAATCACAGACATTTGTTCCGCGTTTTCTCTTTTGGATCTGGGGTCCCATGAATACAAACGCATACAAGGAGATAGTTCATACCTGTTTTAAAATTTTACGAATCTAAAATGAATCGATCTATGCACGCATATTTATATAGATTTCTAGATAGATAGATATAGATAAGGCAGGCAGACAGGCAGGCAGGTAGGCAGATAGATAGATAGATAGATAGATAGATAGATAGATAGATAGATAGATAGATAGATAGATAGATAGATAGATAGATAGATAGATAGATAGATAGATAGATCCAGATTATACTAGACTAGATAGCTATATATCTATCTATCTATCTATCTAGACTATCTATCTATCTATCTATCTATCTATCTATCTATCTATCTATAAATATATAGATATTTTCACAAGTATGTCCACATTTGTTTGCCTTCATTCACGATCAATTATTTTGAAAACTGTCTGTTGCATCATTATGAAATTTTTCCAGCCGTCTTATATTTACCCCCACCCAAGGAATATGTCTTTGATAGGTCCAAAAACAACTTAAATCATTGAAAGCGGCGACATTCCTTTGATGTTTTGCTTAACAACTAGTGATTTCTCGCTAAAAAAAGTTATGTTTACGGTAATGGGGACCTGCAAATTCAGATGACAACCAAAGGCGTATGCGAATTCGTATGGGAGTGGGTGCAATGAAAGAAGTAACTTACAATCGACAGGGTCGGCTGCATTGCACCGGGTTTTTATCCCATATGGCTCAGTTTCTTTCCGCAGCGCGGAAAGCGTCGCACAAAGCAGGAACTCCGTAGCTCCAGCGACGACCCTCGGAAGTGTGTGGGAAAAAAATGCACTCTTGAAATGAAGGACGCGGCCCGGAAACGAACATACAACCTTCAATCCATACTTTCTCCAATAGTCCTCTTCCTCTTTCAACACATGGTCCTGACGTTTTTCCAGTAACTTTTATCAATATTTAATAGCGCGGACAGACAGACAGACAGACAGACAGACAGACAGACAGACAGACAGACAGACAGGTAGGTAGGTAGGTAGGTAGGTAGGTAGGTAGGTAGGTAGGCAGAAAGGTAGGTGGGTGGGTGGGTGGATGGCTGGCTGGCTGGCCGGCTGGCTGACTGGGAGGGTGGGTCGGTCGGTTGGTCGGCCGGCCGGCAGGCTGGCAGGCAGGCAGGTAGGCAGGCAGGCAGGTAGGCAGATAGATAGATAGATAGATAGATAGATAGATAGATAGATAGATAGATAGATAGATAGATAGATAGATAGATAGATAGATAGATAGATAGATAGATAGATAGATAGATAGATAGATAGATAGATAGATAGATAGATAGATAGATAGATAGATAGATAGATAGATAGATAGATAGATAGATAGATAGATAGATAGATAGATAGATAGATAGATAGATAGATAGATAGATCCCCGCCAGAAGCCGGGCCTTGTCGGCTAGTTTATTTATATAATCACGTTTCATGAAAGAACCCCCATTTGGAGACACCCCTGAATCTTCGCGCTGTTTGTTTCAAAACGGAAATCACGTGAAAATTTCAAAATCTGCTGGGACGTCTCTTGGTGAAGCTGTAATACTGTTAAAATCATGGACGTAATCTCTAAATCGTAATTAATATACCGCATATAAACTAACTTTGAAATCTGCTGTAAAATCTCCAGAACAAAATTTTTTTTGTTGGGTGGACATAATGATAAGGTTATATACTAAATCTCATCATTTTACCTCAGATGGTTACTGAGATATTGAATTTTATATTGAGGCAACCAAAAAAAAAAAAAAAACACTATAAGCACAACAAACGCCCTTAATCTCTTTGGCGCCTCTCTGTCTGGTTCGAGGTAAACATGCCCAGTTTTAATTGCCTCCATCAGACACCCAAAACCCTCTGGTGTTCCTTTCAGCCCACCCCTACACCTCTTTCACGTTGGAGACTGAATTATCTGGACCCTTCATGGTTGGGCGATTTTCCTAGCCCCGAGTAGCATGTTGTGTCGAGTCAAAGGAGAAATTAGGCTCTGGGGGTAGACTGCCAGTCTACTATCTGTATTCTCGAATTCTTATTCTGAATTTGGTTTAACAATTAGCAAAACGAAGACTCAGATTATATCACAAGGTGCACATGGGGTACCATCAATCTTTATTGATGACGCCAAATAGACCATTTTTACGCATCCAAGATCAGTGGTAAATAGCAAATTATCCCTAGATCAGGAAATCAACAACAGGATTGATAAGACAGCCAAAACAATGAACAGAGTAATAAAAAGAGTCTGTGAGAATAGGAAGCTTACTGCCAAAACAAAAGTCCTTGTCTATAAAGCCTGTGTCCTTGGTACTCTTCTTTATGGCAGTGAAGCATGGCCAACTTACTCACACCAAGAGAAACGTTTAAATGGCTTTCATATGCGGTGTCTGTGGAGAATACTTGGTATACTATTAAGTGGCAAGACAAAATCACAAATCCTGAAGTATTGGAAAGATCAGGTTCTGTGTATTCAGTCTTCGTAGACATAGATAGATAGGCCACTTAGGAGGATGGATGATGGTAGAATATCAAAGGACATCTTTTTTGGTGAATTACACATGGGTAAGAGATCTCAGGGTCGGCCTCTACTACGATACAAAGATGTGTGTAAGCGGGACATGACTGATAAAGGCATTGATGATGCACATTGGGAGCAAGGTGCCGCTAAACGTGTTGCATGGAGGGCAAATATCAGAAATGGAATAAAGACAAAGGAGAAAATTATTTCAGATAAGTCACACACCGAGCATGCGAGACGTAAAATGGTGCATGATGGTGGAAATGACCGTGTGTTCACGTGCATCCACTGTGAACGAATATTTACAGCGCGAATTGGCCTTATCGATCACATTCGCTACCGTCATGGGTTGTAGTTATTATGCCTTTTTGAAGCACAATGTAACAGACTATCGTCTGTCCGGACGACAAGGTGCCAGTGTGTATAGATATATAGATAGATAGATAGATAGATAGATAGATAGATAGATAGATAGATAGATATACAGACAGACAGACAGACAGACAGGCAGGCAGGCAGGCAGACAGACAGACAGACAGACAAACGGAAGGACGGACGGACGGACGGACTGACAGGTAGGTAGGTATGTAGGTAGGTAGGTAAATAGGTAGCTATGTAGCTAGGTAGACAGGCAGGCATTCAGGCAGACAAGCAGGCAGGCAGATAGATAGATAGATAGATAGATAGATAGATAGATAGATAGATAGGCAGGCAGGCAGGCAGGCAGATAGATAGATAGATAGATAGATAGATAGATAGATAGATAGATAGATAGATAGATAGATAGATAGATAGATAGATAGATAGATAGATAGATAGATAGATAGGCAGGCAGGCAGGCAGGCAGATAGATAGATAGATAGATAGATAGATAGATAGATAGATAGATAGATAGATAGATAGATAGATAGATAGATAGATAGATAGATAGATAGATAGATAGATAGATAGATAGATAGATAGATAGATAGATAGATAGATATGTGATAACTCGAAGATGAGAAAGAGGGAGAGACAGATGGGGAGAGAAAGAGATATAAAAAGGTTTGTCCGTTTCCCCTGTAGGGGTGACAACTAATTATAACTAATATAATTAAACCCTATGATTTGCCTTCTGCTGTAAGCTCAAGTTCACAAGTATAAAGACCACAGATACAAAACACTGTTCTTCAGAATGTTAGTCCAGGCCAGGGGGTCACAAAACTACGGCCCACGGGCCGGATCCGGCCCACGACGTCATTTCATCCAGCCCGCCGACGGTGATCGAACTTGCTTCATATAACGTATGAAACACGAGACGTTATGATACAATTTAAATGTAAATATGTTTAGAATAATAGGGGAACTTCACACGTGCGGAGACTCCTAGCTACTTTAGGCTGTTTAATTACGCCAGCCCTATTTATATATTTTGCGAACCTTATTATGAGATATATTCTATTACCAAATGAGGCCGCCTGCCGCAGCTCTAAAAGAGTATGCAGTAGCATATATTGTGATAGGGGTTTTAGTTTGTGGAGTGGGACAGATAGAACTACAAACATTAGATTTTTAAGAGTATGCATATGTCCCATTGCAACGTACGCCTGTGAGACCTGGACACTTACTAAAGAAGCTGAACAGCGCATGAATGCCTTTTGATATAAATGTTATAGACGAGTTCTAAGAATTTCTTGGATAAAGAAAATAACAAATGCATCCATACTTCAAGAGCTGAAAATTGAAGATGGTTGGTTATTAAATACGATAAAACAAATAAAACTGAAATATTGTGGTCACTTGAAACGTCAAGAAAGTTTGGAGAGAACAATAATGGAGGGGTATATGCCTGGGAAGAGAGGAAGAGGAAGGCCAAAGAGAAGATGGGTGCAGGATGTGGCGGATGATCTCCAGATGGGTGTTTCTGAAGCGGGGCCTCTTGCTTATGATCGAGAGGTGTTCCGGAAGGTTGTTATGGGAGCGAGGTTCTGCAAAGGACATGCCACTGAATGGTTGACCTTTGTTCCATCTTGTTTGATATTTGCTGGTGTTGTGTATCAGGCTACAGTTACTGTGTTGAATGATTATCCATGCTGTGATGGAAGATAACTGGTACTGTGTTGGATGATTATCCATGCTGAGATGGAAGATCACTGGTACTGTGAAGGATGATTACCCCTGCTGTGTATACGGGATTACGAACCGCGTCCATAAGACCTTCGCCACGGATACTGGCGCAAGTATTGTATAGAATGACTATCCGGCCGCGCTCGTCATTTTGTCAGTTATCCGGCCCGCCATGAAAATAGTTCGGCGACCCCTGGTCCAGGCAATCAAGTATCAACCAACACTAAATCAAGTTTATTTACCTTCAAACAGAAATTACAGATGCGTCGTGTGAAAATAATACCAATCAATATTAGAGAAACGCAGTCAGGAAATCGTAAAACAGCCGTACAGGAGAATTCCTCCTGTCCTCTATCAAGAAGTTAAAGACCATCTACAGGAGTTGCTAAATAAACAAATTAAAAAAAGAAAGTTGTAGTCCATGGGCCTCTCCGATCGTATTAGTGAGAAAGAAGGAAGGACAGTTGAAACTGTGCGTGGACTACAGGACATTGAACTTAAAGACTAAGAAGGAAGCCTTTCCACTTCTAAAGGTAGACGACTATCTAGACACGTTAAGGGGGAGCTTTTCTCGTCCCTTGACTTAGCTAGCGGTTATTATCAAGTGGCCATAAAGCCAGAGGACCGGGAGAAGACAACGTTCACTACCTTCTTTGGTCTATACTAATATACGCATATGCCAATGGGTCTGCCAATTCCACGAACAGTTTCCGAATCGAAAGCCCATGTGCGGACGGCATAAACGAATTTTAAAATGTCCCAGTGGCACGAAATGGAATATTACTTCGAAGGTAAATCCATTACGTGAAATTTCTGAATCGAGAACTCAATGTGCGGCCTTAATCAAAGGTGGAAAAGGCATCCTAGTGGCACGGAATAGAATACTCCTTGGTCAGCACAAACATTAGTAGAATGCCCGAATCGTAAGCCCGCTTTGTGGATGTCATGTGCAGACTGATCTCTCCTGGTTTCTGGGAGAAAGCCGTCCAGGTGATGACGACAGTGCTATTGATCTGATGCTGGTTTTTCCTTCACTCACTACAGTGTTTAGATGGGGCGTCCTAGGGTACAACGGCAGCGACCACCACCCTTGCAGCATATTGGTGGAGAAAGACAGAACAATGCAGCTAAAGTCAACGGTCAAGACTTTCCAGTATTACATTACAAGGCAAGATGTGGTGAGTAAAATAAGGCGCGAAAAGCGCAGACAGCTTCAGGGCAGGAAAGAAAGCTGTGAGCAGCCACCTTGGTGGAATTTTGAGGTGGAGAAGGCGTGCGTGAATAAGCGTAGTGCTGTAAGGACATGGCAAAACGCCAAGAAAAACAGAATTGCCCATGCTAGTCCCTGCATGCACTTAGAAAGAGAGATGCACACAAAAGTAAGCTATTTAAAAAAGAACTGGTTAAGGAGGTTAAAATTGAAAAATTGGCAGAGGTATGTCAAAGAGTAGGCACAGACAAGTCACTGAAATTGTTCTAGCGACTACATAAAATCATGAGGGGGGTAATCAAGAATAAGATAATTTTTTACTTCCAAGGTGCTGACCTCATCTGACGAGAACAAGGGCAAAGCCCTCTCCGAACGCTATATAGAGCAGAGCAACCAGACAGATATGAGAGACCAAAATCTTGCCAAGAATGTCACTTCAGACAGGTGCAAGGCCCATAACATTTTCGATGAAGACACAGTGACAGTGAAAGAAATCAAGGCTGTGCTTAGACGATCAAAAACAGCGCTCCAGGGCCAGATGACATAAGATACGTCGACATCTATAGGTGTACCGACAACGAGCTAGAGAAACTAGCACACATGTACAACAGCAGTATAGGGAGTGCTTGCATCAAGGAGAAGTGGTTACACAGCTATCTGATTCCCTCGCCGAAGCCTAGCAAAGACCACACAAAAATTCAGGGATATCGAGTAATAACCATGCAGAATACAATAGGCAAGCTGCTGGAGAAGATAATTGCCAGAAAAATATCAAGCCAGCTTGAGAGGCAAGGTGTTTTCTCACCTACCCTGGTTTGGTACCGTCCAAAGAGAGAAGCCTGGACCAATGCAACATATTTTGCCCACGATGTCTATAAAGGTTTTCACTCATGCAGCGATTGATCTTGAGGACGCGTACAACAGAGCACCATTGGATTTTTTTAATGCTTCAGCTTCTTGAACTCAAGATAAGTCCTTTCCTCCTTAGTTGGATCGTTGCAGCCCTCTTCCAACGGAAAGTAGTTTTTAAATGTTGCAGTTGGACTTCGGAACCAACAACAATATATCATGGCCTACCACAGGAATCACCATTATTTCCAGTGCTGTTCAACGCCTACACTGTGAGAATCACCAGCGAGCAGATCACTGGACCGGAGAGGACACTGTAATATGCCGACGATGTTTTAGTGTATCGTCAGGGTAATAACAGAGATCAGGTTGCTGTGGAACTACAAACCGAACTCAATCGCATAAGTACTTGGTGTGTTGAACCTGCGGCAATGGTCAACCCAACAAAGGCAACAGTGACATGGTTCTCTTTGAATAAACATATTGTCAACACTCCAACACCAATTGTAAATCTGTGACCAGAGACTGTGGAAAGAACGCAGGCAATGAATTACCTGGGGATACGTTTTGATCGAAGCCTTGCTTATAATGAGTACATAGACCAGGTGATAACAATGGCCAAGCGGGGTTTGGCTGCGATGCGGGTGATGGCTGCAGCAAACTGTGAGCAGCGCCATCTATGTCTTCTATAAGAGGGGCTGTATTTTGTTTTTGTGTGTGTGATGACGATCCTGACTCTCAGCCGTAAGCAGATAGAAAGGATGGAAGGAATACAGAACTAAGCTATGCGCATTATTCTTGGATTCTTGGACAAGAGATTCAGCATGCAGGGCGATGCGCTTCCTTCTTGATTTTCCAACCATTTAAGACAGAATACAAATGTGCAGAGCACGTGCCTATCTCAGAGCTAAAGCAAACAACATCCACTGCATATTGAAATTATAAAGGTGAAGGGCAGCAGGTTAAAAAGATGAGTCAAGCCGAAGACATTCTTCAACTAGTGTGTTCACTTGAGGGCTTTGAACCTGGCGAGGAGTGGGTACAAGTGCCAATAGATTTCTGTACGTTCTTTTCAGTTTGCATCCAACTAGACAGAAAATTCACACAAGAAAATCCGACTGCTGTGGAGGCAGAAATACAAGCGACGATTTTCGAGAATTCGTTAGACAGTGATGCTGTCATTTACACAGAAGGGTCGGTCGTCCGACATGTGAGAAGCTCATGAGCCTTTCGGCTCAGGCTGGAGGGAGAATTGTGAAGGAGGACTCTGGTGCTTTTGTTGTGACAACAAGTAGCCTGTCTATGGAAGTCATGGCAGTAAGAAAAGCAATAACATGGCTCGAGACACAGACATTCACTAGGGCATGTTTCCTTAGAGACTCGGTGAGCATGCTCAAGAGGATGGAGATGGGGTGGATCCGAAGAGAGTGGTTGCTATCTCTGGAGCGGTCTCGGCTGGCAAAGATAAGTTACATCTTCGTGCCAGGGCATGCGGGAGTACAAGGTAATGAGCGCGCTGACAAGCTCGCAGGTAAGGCTACTGTGGAGGGTGGACGCGCCATAGACCAGGCTGACATTCTGAATGCACTACGAGAAGTAAGACTTTTGCGAGAACCAAGTGATGACTGTGAATCTACAACCATGGTCAGACTGCGAGAACAGCAAATTAAAAGATGTTTGGCCAGACAAGAACACTACGCATGTAGCAAAAGAAGATTGGTAAACCAACACAGAACTGGTGTCGTTAGCTGCTAATTTGAAACGTTGCGGGATTTGCCGAGGAGGGGATCCTAGCACCTATGGACTGACTTGTTCGATGTGCAATGAGAATGATCTGTCGACTAACTACAAGGGGCTTCTCATAAGTCTTTAGCCTGACCATAGGTCGAGTAGGTGGAGAAAATTGAAATTTGGCACATGTATAGCTCATTAAATTTATAATGGACATATGAATTATGAATTTCCTCCTCAACTGGTTTTGCCCGATATGGTGCATGGCACAATACAAACTATTGACCAGATCTGCACATCCAACGGTTTGTCAGAACAATGGAGAAATCAGACGCCAGGTTTTGATAAAATTCTTGATGTTACAGGGAAAAACATCTACAGAAATACACAGGGAGATGGAACCGGTGTTTGAGGAAGTCTGTCCTTCGTATGCTTCTGTAAAAAATTGGTGTTTGCAGTTTAAGTGTGGCCGTTCCAAAGTTGCTGATCTGCCAAGATCAGAACGACTGTCCTCAGAGTGAAATGATGCAAATGCTGCAAAAGTGAAGAAAATCCAGCAAAACTGAGTAAGAGTACAGTTTTTAGAATTTTACACAACAGACTGAACATAAGAAAAGTGTGTGCCCGCTGGGTCCCGCGCCTACTGACATGTGAACAGAAACAAACACGGGTTGATTGCTGTGGCGAGTTGCTCAACATGTGGCGGTCGAAAAACATGTTGACGACCATGGTGACGGTAGATGAGACTTGGATTCACCATTATGACCCAGAATCCAAAATTGCCAGCATACAGTGGAAAAACCCCGGGCTCGCCAACACATGTTAAGCAAAGAGCACAAAAATCTGCAAGAAAAGGGATGCTGACTGTTTTTTGGGACGTCAAAGATGTCATATTGAAAGATTACATGCTTCATGGCAACACGGTTAATGGGCAGTACTATGCAGATCTCCTTATCAAACTAAGAAAGGCTGTGACCACAACTCGAGGGATGGCGCGTACGCAAATTCTGTTTTTACTTCAAGACATCGCGCCCTCCCATAAAGCACGGCTTGTGCTGCAAACTGCCAATGGTTTGAATATTGAAATTCTTCCACACCCACCATATTCTCCAGATTTGGCTCCATCAGACTTTTTTCTTTCCCAAAATCTTTGGAAAAAAAGAAAAATAAAACAGCTGAAAGGAAATCGTTTTGACAGTGACGAAGATGTCATACTGGTTTGCGATAACTGGTTTAATTCGAAAAAATAAGTTATTTTATTCTGAAGGTCTTTTCAAGGTCACACAGAGATGGCAGAAATGCATTGAGAAGGAATTAGCACTGTGTCAAATGTCAATTTTCTCCGCCTACTCCTTCATTGTCAGCTAAAGGCTTATGAGAAGCCCCTTGTAACTGGAGGAACAGCATGTGGTGGATGCGAGTCCAAATATACGGAAGTGAGGTTAAGCAGCCATGTGCAGGACGTGACGATTCCTTGGGTGAGCCCAGTACCAGGGCACTATGTGTCGGCTCTGCAATTATGGAACCCTCCTTAGATGGCGGGGAATGCCCATGGTCTCCCCTTGTCTTCCCTTGAGGGCTGACCGCTATGACTCCTGCTGTTCTGAATGGACCAATTGGGATGGGGATAACAAGTAGTGTAAGTGGGGCTCCATCCAGTGCTTTTGAGGATCTTATATAAATCAACCATTTATCGATCCTGATCCTCAAAGGGCGATAACTCTTTTTTCCCCAAAAATGTAGGCGTGGTCAAGTGACTCATCAGAGGTGGCGTGGTCTAGTGACTCATCATAGGTGGCGTGCGTGGTCAAGTAATTATAGGTACGACATAAAAAAATACAACATAAAACATCAATAAACAAAACAAACGACTCAAGTAAGGTACATAATAATGTTAATAAAATATATATATAGAAGAAAAAAAAAAAACATAGTAAGTGACCGCTTATAGTTAAGGGTGTGCGATGACGTGGCTCAAGTAGGTGGTCAAGAGGTGGTCAAGAGGTGGTCAAGCGGTCAAGAGGTGGTCAAGTGACCCCTTAAATTGTATGGGATGGTACGTGTAGTGACGTGGTGATGATCAAGAGGTGGTCAAGTGGTGGTCAGGGTGTGGTCAAGTGGTGGTCAAGAGGTGGTCAAGTGGTCGAGTGACCACTTAAATTGTCGGGGAAAGTAGGTGTAGTGATATGGTGATGATTAAAGGGTGGTAAATTAGTGGTCAAGCAGTGGTCAAGCAGTGGTCAAGTGGTGGTCAAGTGAGGAAAATTTTAGTGGAAAGTAGTTGTAATGATATGGTGATGATTAAAGGGTGGTAAATTAGTGGTCAAGCAGTGGTCAAGCAGTGGTCAAGTGGTCGAGTGACCACTTAAATTGTCGGGGAAAGTAGTTGTAATGATATGGTGATGATTAAAGGGTGGTAAATTAGTGGTCAAGAGGTGGTCAAGCGGTGGTCAAGGGGTGGTCAAGTGGTTAAATGACCCCTTAAATTGTTGGGGAGAGTACGTGTAGTGACGTGGTGATGATCAAGAGGTGGTCAAGTGGTGGTCAGGGTGTGGTCAAGTGGTGGTCAAGATGTGGTCAAGTGGTCGAGTGACCCCTTAAATTGTCAGGGAAAGTGAGTGTAGTAAGTTGGTGATGATCGTGAGGTGGTCAAGTAGTGGTCAAGAGGTGGTCAAGGGGTGGTCAAGTGGTTAAATGACCCCCTAAATTGTATGGGAGGGTACAGTTAGTGATGTGGTGATGATCAAGAGGTGGTCAAGTAGTGGTCAAGGAGTGGTCAAGGGGTGGTCAAGTGGTCAAGTTACCCCTTAAATTGATGGGAAGAGTACGTGTAGTGACACGAAGATGATCAAAATGTAGTCAAGTAGTCGTCAAGTGGTGGTCAAGCGGTGGTCAAGTGGTCGAGTGACCACATAAATTGTAGAGGAGAGTAGGTGTAGTGACATGGTGATGATCAAGAGGTGGTCAAGTTGTTAGGTCTAGAGGTTGGGGTGTCTCAGTCATGAAGTATCAAACTGTCTGCTCTGGGAAGGATGTCGCTGATCAGGGCGAGTAGGTTCTAATACGTTTATCGCTATTGTCTATAATTGGCGTGGTTGTATAGTAATAATAGTAGAGTTGTTTCGTAGTAATGTTAGTCATCATTATCAAGGGGCATGTTAGGTGATATTTATAACGGTAGTAGTAGTACCAGTAGTAGCAATACCAACAATAGTACTAATTATCATCATCATCACGTGTCTTACCAACGGACGTACCACCCACACATTGCGATCTCCAACACCATTGAACAATTCCGGGGTTGACTCACAATACAGAAATCCCCAATTAACGGCATTACCTTCATGTAATGGTGGTACTCATAGTACCAATAGCACCAGTAGTAATAGTCACCAACATCAGCAAGAGACTTATCGCCTGACATTGGTCAGTATGACACTCCATAAACTATGATCTCCGACACCATGGATACAAATAGTAATAATATTGGTAATAGTAGTAGTGGTAGTAGTAGTAGTAGTAGTAGTAGTAGTAGTAGTAGTAGTAGTAGTAGTAGTAGTAGTAGTAGTAGTAGTAGTAGTAGTAGGTGGTGGTGGTGGTGGTGGTGGTGGTGGTGGTGGTAATAGTAGGAGTAGTAGAATAGCGAGGGTGCTTGTTGTTTCACTAAGTATTTGTATATCGTATGTAGTATAAAGCTAGTTTGTGTTGTATGCCATGTAAGGTGTTACTGAAATATCTGTATTTTATAGTTCTAAGAGGTGATGACGTCATAACCCACCACTCTATCATCTTATTGATAGTGTCTCCAGTGCCACGAAAAAGGCTCATTGTGAGATATCGATCATTTCTCAAAGCGACAGCATCCGGGGTGCATGCCCATTACGAGCAAACATCGATACGCCACTTAAAAGGCAACGACAAGGCAAAATGGCGTCGAATACAGTGTAACGTACAAAACTTATGAGGTCATCGGTTGTCCATTCCATCATGGTCGACAAATAGGCGCTCACTAACTTCACAATAGGCTCACTCAAATAAACATATAGGATGATAAGGCACCGACCCAAATGTGAAAAATGTCGGCCAAATACAGAAATAGTTCGTCCACATGTATGCAAACTAGGAAAATTTGTTAGTCGAACGGGACATATATTGACCAAGTAGGGAAATTTGAGAGCCATAAGTGAAAAAATATAATCCAAAGAGAGGAATATCTCATTCCAACTTATAAAAAGAAGGAAAATTCTCAACCAAATGAGAAAAAGTTAGACCAAGTATAGTAACATCGCAACCAAACTTATGAAAAGTAGGAAACTTTGTTAGCCAAAGCGAAAAAACCTAGGTCAAGTAGGAAAATCTGTTAGCCAAATGTAAAAAATGTCGGTCAAATACAGAAATAGTTCGTCCACACGTATGCAAACTAGGAAAATGTGTTAGTCGAACAGGATAAAATATTGCCCAAGTAGGGAAATTTGAGAGCCATAAGTGAAAAAATATAATCCAAAGAGATGAATATCTCGTTCCAACTTATAAAAAGAATGAAAATGCTCAACCAAATGAGAAAAAGTTAGACCAAGTATAGTAACATCGCAACCAAACTTATGAAAAGTAGGAAACTTTGTTAGCCAAAGCGAAAAAACCTAGGTCAAGTAGGAAAATCTGTTAGCCAAATGTAAAAAATGTCGGCCAAATACAGAAATACCTCGTCCGCACGTATGCAAACAAGGAAAGGTTGTTAGCCAGATAGGAAAAATATTGCCCAAGTAGGAAAATTTGATAGCCAAATGTAAAAAAAAAAAAATATCACCCAAAGAGAGGAATATCTCGGCCAGACTTATAAAAAGTAGGAGAACTATGTGCCAAATGGGAAAAAGTTAGGCCAAATACAGAAATATTTCAACCAAACATATAAAAAATAGGAAAATTGATAACCAAACGGGAAATATATTGACCAACTAGGGAAATGTGTTACTCAAAGAGGAAAAATAATGACCAAGTAACGAAATACATCGCTCAAGCTTATGAAAACTACGAAACTTTGTTAGCCAAATGGAAGAAACCTTGGTCAAGTAGGAAAAATCTGTTAACCAATTGTGAAAAATGTCGGCCAAATGCAGAAATAGTTCGGCCACACGTATGCAAACAAGGAAAGGTTGTTAGCCAGATAGGAAAAGTATTAACCAAGTAAGAAAATGTGATACCCAAAGGTGAAAAAATATCAGACAAAGAGAGAAATATCTCATCCAAACTTATAAAAAGAAGGAAAATTCTCAACCAAATGAGAAAAAGTTAGACCAAATATAGTAACATCTCAACCAAACTTATGAAAAGTAGGAAACTTTGTTAGCCAACGAGAATAAAAACCTTGTTCAAGTAGGAAAATCTGTTAGCCAAATGTAAAAAATGTCGGCCAAATACAGAAATACCTCGTCCGCACGTATGCAAACAAGGAAAGGTTGTTAGCCAGATAGGAAAAATATTGCCCAAGTAGGAAAATTTGATAGCCAAATGTAAAAAAAAAAATATCACCCAAAGAGAGGAATATCTCGGCCAGACTTATAAAAAGTAGGAGAACTATGTGCCAAATGGGAAAAAGTTAGGCCAAATACAGAAATATTTCAACCAAACATATAAAAAATAGGAAAATTGATAACCAAATGGGAAATATATTGACCAACTAGGGAAATGTGTTACTCAAAGAGGAAAAATAATGACCAAGTAACGAAATACATCGCTCAAGCTTATGAAAACTACGAAACTTTGTTAGCCAAATGGAAGAAACCTTGGTCAAGTAGGAAAAATCTGTTAACCAATTGTGAAAAATGTCGGCCAAATGCAGAAATAGTTCGGCCACACGTATGCAAACAAGGAAAGGTTGTTAGCCAGATAGGAAAAGTATTAACCAAGTAAGAAAATGTGATAGCCAAAGGTGAAAAAATATCAGACAAAGAGAGAAATATCTCATCCAAACTTATAAAAAGAAGGAAAATTCTCAACCAAATGAGAAAAAGTTAGACCAAATATAGTAACATCTCAACCAAACTTATGAAAAGTAGGAAACTTTGTTAGCCAACGAGAATAAAAACCTAGGTCAAGTAGGAAAATCTGTTAGCCAAATGTAAAAAATGTCGGCCAAATACAGAAATACCTCGTCCGCACTTATTAAAATTAGGAAAATTTGTTAGCCAAATAGTAAAAATATTGCCCAAGTAGGAAAATTTGATAGCCAAATGTAAAAAAAAATATCACCCAAAGAGAGGAATATCTCGGCCAGAGTTATAAAAAGTAGGAGAACTATTTGCCAAATGGGAAAAAGTTAGGCCAAATACAGAAATATCTCAAACAAACATATAAAAAATAGGAAAATTGATAACCAAACGGGAACTATATTGACCAACTAGGGACATGTGTTACTCAAAGAGGAAAAATAATGACCAAGTAACGAAATACATCGCTCAAACTTATGAAAACTAGGAAACTTTGTTAGCCAAAGTGAAAAAAAAACCTTGGTCAAGTAGGAAAATCTGTTAGCCAAATGTGAAAAATGTCGGACAAATGCAGAAATAGTTCGGTCACACATATGCAAACTAGGAAAAGTTGTTAGCCAGATAGGAAAAGTATTGGCCAAGTAGGAAAATTTGAAAGCCAAATGTGAAAAAAGATCACCCAAAGAGAGAAATATTGCGAACAATGTCGGCCAAATACAGAAATTTCTCAACCAAACTCATGAAAAGTAGGAACAACTTGTTACCCAAATAGAAAAAATATTGGTCAAGTAAAGAAATAGCGTGGTCAAACCTATAAAAACATACCAACATTTGTTAACACAACTTGGCCACTTGTTCTTACAAACTTGCTCGCTGGCTCAAACAATCTGTCCTCTTGCTATTACAATCGGTCGACCTATCCTATCAACTCACACACTTACCATAACAACTGTCCCTTTTCCCCAACAACGTGTCCACCGACTCTCTCATATTATCGACTCGCCCTATCAACTTACCCACTGACTCTAACAACTTCCCCACAGGGGCTCACAAAATTTCCACTTGTTATTACAAATTGTCGACAGTCTCGCCCAAATTACCACTTACTCTTACAAACTGTCCCAACTGCGCGCACAAAGGTGTCCACTTGTGATTTCACGGCCTCCTCATCACATAGATAAGTAGCCCTTATAAAATACAAATGTATCCCACAAGTCATACAGAAGTGTCCCCCATATTGTCATTAAAAAAAATATTTGTGTGTGTAGGTAAGTTCATGTCTTTGGCAGTTCATATTTTGTAAATTCATTTCTTCAGCATAAGATTTGTGTAAGTTCACACCCTCAGCATAAATTTTGTTGTGTAAGTTCATGTCTTCGACAGTTCATGTTTTGCTAAGGCCTAGTTTTAGTGAAAAGGCAGAAGTCTATTGGCTAGAATTTCAACCTGAGTGGTCAATTACTAACACTGCCTGTGGACAGCTATTCTTACCCATGCGCTAAAGTTGAGAAAATGAACTTCCGTTGAATGGAAGCTACCGCAGACTTGACTTATTAAACCCCTCTGGAAGAAGTAGCGGCAGCTTAACCAGGAAAAGATCGAATTAGTTATCCCCCTTAGTCTGGGAATTATGAAAATATATGCTCACACAAGCGATATTACTCATGACGTCATATAAACAAAAATATAAACGATAACAAATGAGGCAGAGCCACAATTGTTATCCTTTATATTTTTGTTTATATGACGTCATGAGTAATATCGCTTGTGTGAGCATATATTTTCATAATTCCCAGACTAAGGGGGATAACTAATTCGATCTTTTCCTGGTTAAGCTGCCGCTACTTCTTCCAGAGGGGTTTAATAAGTCAAGTCTGCGGTAGCTTCCATTCAACGGAAGTTCATTTTCTCAACTTTAGCGCATGGGTAAGAATAGCTGTCCACAGGCAGTGTTAGTAATTGACCACTCAGGTTGAAATTCTAGCCAATAGACTTCTGCCTTTTCACTAAAACTAGGCCTTAGCAAAACATGAACTGTCGAAGACATGAACTTACACAACAAAATTTATGCTGAGGGTGTGAACTTACACAAATCTTATGCTGAAGAAATGAATTTACAAAATATGAACTGCCAAAGACATGAACTTACCTACACACACAAATATTTTTTTTTAATGACAATATGGGGGACACTTCTGTATGACTTGTGGGATACATTTGTATTTTATAAGGGCTACTTATCTATGTGATGAGGAGGCCGTGAAATCACAAGTGGACACCTTTGTGCGCGCAGTTGGGACAGTTTGTAAGAGTAAGTGGTAATTTGGGCGAGACTGTCGACAATTTGTAATAACAAGTGGAAATTTTGTGAGCCCCTGTGGGGAAGTTGTTAGAGTCAGTGGGTAAGTTGATAGGGCGAGTCGATAATATGAGAGAGTCGGTGGACACGTTGTTGGGGAAAAGGGACAGTTGTTATGGTAAGTGTGTGAGTTGATAGGATAGGTCGACCGATTGTAATAGCAAGAGGACAGATTGTTTGAGCCAGCGAGCAAGTTTGTAAGAACAAGTGGCCAAGTTGTGTTAACAAATGTTGGTATGTTTTTATAGGTTTGACCACGCTATTTCTTTACTTGACCAATATTTTTTCTATTTGGGTAACAAGTTGTTCCTACTTTTCATGAGTTTGGTTGAGAAATTTCTGTATTTGGCCGACATTGTTCGCAATATTTCTCTCTTTGGGTGATCTTTTTTCACATTTGGCTTTCAAATTTTCCTACTTGGCCAATACTTTTCCTATCTGGCTAACAACTTTTCCTAGTTTGCATATGTGTGACCGAACTATTTCTGCATTTGTCCGACATTTTTCACATTTGGCTAACAGATTTTCCTACTTGACCAAGGTTTTTTTTCACTTTGGCTAACAAAGTTTCCTAGTTTTCATAAGTTTGAGCGATGTATTTCGTTACTTGGTCATTATTTTTCCTCTTTGAGTAACACATGTCCCTAGTTGGTCAATATAGTTCCCGTTTGGTTATCAATTTTCCTATTTTTTATATGTTTGTTTGAGATATTTCTGTATTTGGCCTAACTTTTTCCCATTTGGCAAATAGTTCTCCTACTTTTTATAACTCTGGCCGAGATATTCCTCTCTTTGGGTGATATTTTTTTTACATTTGGCTATCAAATTTTCCTACTTGGGCAATATTTTTACTATTTGGCTAACAAATATTTCCTAATTTTAATAAGTGCGGACGAGGTATTTCTGTATTTGGCCGACATTTTTTACATTTGGCTAACAGATTTTCCTACTTGACCTAGGTTTTTATTCTCGTTGGCTAACAAAGTTTCCTACTTTTCATAAGTTTGGTTGAGATGTTACTATATTTGGTCTAACTTTTTCTCATTTGGTTGAGAATTTTCCTTCTTTTTATAAGTTTGGATGAGATATTTCTCTCTTTGTCTGATATTTTTTCACCTTTGGGTATCACATTTTCTTACTTGGTTAATACTTTTCCTATCTGGCTAACAACCTTTCCTTGTTTGCATACGTGTGGCCGAACTATTTCTGCATTTGGCCGACATTTTTCACAATTGGTTAACAGATTTTTCCTACTTGACCAAGGTTTCTTCCATTTGGCTAACAAAGTTTCGTAATTTTCATAAGCTTGAGCGATGTATTTCGTTACTTGGTCATTATTTTTCCTCTTTGAGTAACACATTTCCCTAGTTGGTCAATATATTTCCCATTTGGTTATCAATTTTCCTATTTTTTATATGTTTGGTTGAAATATTTCTGTATTTGGCCTAACTTTTTCCCATTTGGCACATAGTTCTCCTACTTTTTATAAGTCTGGCCGAGATATTCCTCTCTTTGGGTGATATTTTTTTTTTTACATTTGGCTATCAAATTTTCCTACTTGGGCAATATTTTTCCTATCTGGCTAACAACCTTTCCTTGTTTGCATACGTGCGGACGAGGTATTTCTGTATTTGGCCGACATTTTTTACATTTGGCTAACAGATTTTCCTACTTGAACAAGGTTTTTATTCTCGTTGGCTAACAAAGTTTCCTACTTTTCATAAGTTTGGTTGAGATGTTACTATATTTGGTCTAACTTTTTCTCATTTGGTTGAGAATTTTCCTTCTTTTTATAAGTTTGGATGAGATATTTCTCTCTTTGTCTGATATTTTTTCACCTTTGGGTATCACATTTTCTTACTTGGTTAATACTTTTCCTATCTGGCTAACAACCTTTCCTTGTTTGCATACGTGTGGCCGAACTATTTCTGCATTTGGCCGACATTTTTCACAATTGGTTAACAGATTTTTCCTACTTGACCAAGGTTTCTTCCATTTGGCTAACAAAGTTTCGTAGTTTTCATAAGCTTGAGCGATGTATTTCGTTACTTGGTCATTATTTTTCCTCTTTGAGTAACACATTTCCCTAGTTGGTCAATATATTTCCCGTTTGGTTATCAATTTTCCTATTTTTTATATGTTTGGTTGAGATATTTCTGTATTTGGCCTAACTTTTTCCCATTTGGCACATAGTTCTCCTACTTTTTATAAGTCTGGCCGAGATATTCCTCTCTTTGGGTGATATTTTTTTTTTTTTACATTTGGCTATCAAATTTTCCTACTTGGGCAATATTTTTCCTATCTGGGCTAACAACCTTTCCTTGTTTGCCTACGTGCGGACGAGGTATTTCTGTATTTGGCCGACATTTTTTACATTTGGCTAACAGATTTTCCTACTTGACCTAGGTTTTTTCGCTTTGGCTAACAAAGTTTCCTACTTTTCATAAGTTTGGTTGCGATGTTACTATACTTGGTCTAACTTTTTCTCATTTGGTTGAGCATTTTCATTCTTTTTATAAGTTGGAACGAGATATTCATCTCTTTGGATTATATTTTTTCACTTATGGCTCTCAAATTTCCCTACTTGGGCAATATTTTATCCTGTTCGACTAACACATTTTCCTAGTTTGCATACGTGTGGACGAACTATTTCTGTATTTGGCCGACATTTTTTACATTTGGCTAACAGATTTTCCTACTTGACCTAGGTTTTTTCGCTTTGGGTAACAAAGTTTCCTACTTTTCATAAGTTTGGTTGCGATGTTACTATACTTGGTCTAACTTTTTCTCATTTGGTTGAGAATTTTCCTTCTTTTTATAAGTTGGAATGAGATATTCCTCTCTTTGGATTATATTTTTTCATTTATGGCTCTCAAATTTCCCTACTTGGTCAATATATGTCCCGTTCGACTAACAAATTTTCCTAGTTTGCATACATGTGGACGAACTATTTCTGTATTTGGCCGACATTTTTCACATTTGGGTCGGTGCCTTATCATCCTATATGTTTATTTGAGTGAGCCTATTGTGAAGTTAGTGAGCGCCTATTTGTCGACCATGATGGAATGGACAACCGATGACCTCATAAGTTTTGTACGTTACACTGTATTCGACGCCATTTTGTCCTTGTCGTTGCCTTTTAAGTGGCGTATCGATGTTTGCTCGTAATGGGCATGCACCCCGGATGCTGTCGCTTTGAGAAATGATCGATATCTCACAATGAGCCTTTTTCGTGGCACTGGAGACACTATCAATAAGATGATAGAGTGGTGGGTTATGACGTCATCACCTCTTAGAAGCTATAAAATACAGATATTTCAGTAACACCTTACATGGCATACAACACAAACTAGCTTTATACTACATACGATATACAAATACTTAGTGAAACAACAAGCACCCTCGCTATTCTACTACTCCTACTATTACCACCACCACCACCACCACCACCACCACCACCACCACCACCACCGCCGCCGCCGCTACTACTACTACTACTACTACTACTACTACTACTACCACTACTACTACCACTACTACTATTACCAATATTATTACTATTTGTATCCATGGTGTCGGAGATCATAGTTTATGGAGTGTCATACTGACCAATGTCAGGCGATAAGTCTCTTGCTGATGTTGGTGACTATTACTACTGGTGCTATTGGTACTATGAGTACCACCATTACATGAAGGTAATGCCGTTAATTGGGGATTTCTGTATTGTGAGTCAACCTCGGAATTGTTCAATGGTGTTGGAGATCGCAATGTGTGGGTGGTACGTCCGTTGGTAAGACACAGTGATGATGATGATAATTAGTACTATTGTTGGTATTGCTACTACTGGTACTACTACTACCGTTATAAATATCACCTAACATGCCCCTTGATAATGATGACTAACATTACTACGAAACAACTCTACTATTATTACTATACAACCACGCCAATTATAGACAATAGCGATAAACGTATTAGAACCTACTCGCCCTGATCAGCGACATCCTTCCCAGAGCAGACAGTTTGATACTTCATGACTGAGACACCCCAACCTCTAGACCTAACAACTTGACCACCTCTTGATCATCACCATGTCACTACACCTACTCTCCTCTACAATTTATGTGGTCACTCGACCACTTGACCACCGCTTGACCACCACTTGACGACTACTTGACTACATTTTGATCATCTTCGTGTCACTACACGTACTCTTCCCATCAATTTAAGGGGTAACTTGACCACTTGACCACCCCTTGACCACTCCTTGACCACTACTTGACCACCTCTTGATCATCACCACATCACTAACTGTATCCTCCCATACAATTTAGGGGGTCATTTAACCACTTGACCACCCCTTGACCACCTCTTGACCACTACTTGACCACCTCACGATCATCACCAACTTACTACACTCACTTTCCCTGACAATTTAAGGGGTCACTCGACCACTTGACCACATCTTGACCACCACTTGACCACACCCTGACCACCACTTGACCACCTCTTGATCATCACCACGTCACTACACGTACTCTCCCCAACAATTTAAGGGGTCATTTAACCACTTGACCACCCCTTGACCACCGCTTGACCACCTCTTGACCACTAATTTACCACCCTTTAATCATCACCATATCATTACAACTACTTTCCCGACAATTTAAGTGGTCACTCGACCACTTGACCACTGCTTGACCACTGCTTGACCACTAATTTACCACCCTTTAATCATCACCATATCATTACAACTACTTTCCACTAAAATTTTCCTCACTTGACCACCACTTGACCACTGCTTGACCACCGCTTGACCACTAATTTACCACCCTTTAATCATCACCATATCACTACACCTACTTTCCCCGACAATTTAAGTGGTCACTCGACCACTTGACCACCTCTTGACCACCACTTGACCACACCCTGACCACCACTTGACCACCTCTTGATCATCACCACGTCACTACACGTACCATCCCATACAATTTAAGGGGTCACTTGACCACCTCTTGACCGCTTGACCACCTCTTGACCACCTCTTGACCACCACTTGAGCACGTCATCGCACACCCTTAACTATAAGCGGTCACTTACTATGTTTTTTTTTTTTCCTTCTATATATATATTTTATTAACATTATTATGTACCTTACTTGAGTCGTTTGTTTTGTTTATTGATGTTTTATGTTGTATTTTTTTATGTCGTACCTATAATTACTTGACCACGCACGCCACCTATGATGAGTCTCTTCACAACGCCACCTCTGATGAGTCACTTGACCACGCCTACATTTTTGGGGAAAAAAGAGTTATCGCCCTTTGAGGATCAGGATCGATAAATGGTTGATTTATATAAGATCCTCAAAAGCACTGGATGGAGCCCCACTTACACTACTATAACACCACAACAGAAAGAGTCGACCGTCCTAAGTATCACCTGGTAAAGAGTTCCAGTGACAGAATGGAATATTGCTCGGCTAGCAAATCCATTACTTGGAATGTTCGCACCGAAAACCCACTGTGTGGGCTTCACTGCTTCACAAAGGCGGAAAAGCGTCCCAGTGGCATGAACTGGATTATTACTTGGCTAGGAAAACCATTACATGTACTGCCACTACGTGGAATGCCCGAATCGTAAGCTCGCTGTGATACTGTGATCTCTCATGGCTTATGGAGGAACAGCATGTGGTGGAAGAAAGGCCCAATATACGGAAGTGAGGCTAAGCAGCTATGTGCAGGACGTAACGATTCCTTGGGTGAGCCCAGTACCAGAGCACTATGTGTCGGTTCTGCAATTATGGAAGTCTCCTTGGATGGCGGGGAATGCCCATGGTCTGTCCCAGCCTTCACTTGAGGGCTGAATGTCATGTCTCATGTCCATCTGCATGGGCCATCTGGGATGGGGGTGACACCACATCAGTGAGAGCTGACCGTCCTACGAAACACCCGGGATGGTTAACCCGGTTAACAAATGCCCGCAGAAGTCGGATGTGTCGGCCGAGAGGTGCAAATATCGCAGCTCTGCTATAAATAGGCACAACGCAATTACGTCCAAAAAAATATTACGGATGAACGCTGAAGAAGAAGAAGAAGAAGAAGAAGAAGAAGAAGAAGAAGAAGAAGAAGAAGAAGAAGAAGAAGAAGAAGAAGAAGAAGAAGAAGAAGAAGAAGAAGAAGAAGAAGAAGAAGAAGAAGAAGAAGAAAAGAAGAAGAAGAAGAAGAAGAAGAAGAAGAAGAAGAAGTAGAAGAAGTACAAGAAGAAGAAGAAGAAGAAGAAGAAGAAGAAGAAGAAGAAGAAGAAGAAGAAGAAGAAGAAGAAGAAGAAGAAGAAGAAGAAGAAGAAGAAGAAGAAGAAGAAGAAGAAGAAGAAGAAGAAGAAGAACAAGAAGAACAAGAAGAACAAGAAGAAGAAGAAGAAGAAGTACAAGAAGAAGAAGAAGAAGAAGAAGAAGAAGAAGAAGAAGAAGAAGAAGAAGAAGAAGAAGAAGAAGAAGAAGAAGAAGAAGAAGAAGAAGAAGAAGAAGAAGAAGAAGAAGAAGTAGAAGAAGAAGAAGAAGAAGAAGAAGAAGAAGAAGAAGAAGAAGAAGAAGAAGAAGAAGAAGAAGAAGAAGAAGAAGAAGAAGAAGAAGAAGAAGAAGAAGAAGAAGAAGAAGAAGAAGAAGAAGAGGAGATCGGAAATAGACGCATTATAAGGCGAACCAACTCATTGGACAATTGGCAGTATTAGTATTTGTTTTCCCCGCGTTTCCATCCTGTTTCAGGATATTGCGGTCAACACCAGCATCTTTCAGCTGTATGTTGATTCCTAGGCTAGATTACGCTCATCAGCACGCCACGACTATCTGAGCGACCGGCTCAGTACTCTCATAAGTCACTGGCGCGACTCGAACCACTTCTAATTCTCGCGTGCTCACGTCAACCACGAGAGTATTCGGGGTTAACGGAGAGAGCCGCTAACCCGTCGGCCAGGGAGCCGGCTACTATTAGTATTACTAAAGAATAAACACGTATCAATAGTTACTAAGAAAACACTCTACAACACAATCTTCCTACCAACTCTATGCTACCAATGCCAAAACTAGACAGAAAAAAAAAAGCGAAAAGAAAAATCATAACAACAGAAAAACCCTACTCAAGACGACTACCACGTTATGGACAGACCAGAACAGGTCATTATTCTGCGCCTCAGACCAAGACACAATAGATTACGTAACCACATGTATACAAAATTCAAGATTGGTGACTCAGCCATGTGCACATGTGGTTTGGCGTCGCAGACAGCAGAGCACATACTCCAGGACTGCCCAAACTACATGTTAAGTTGACTTGAGTCAAGAACCGACATCACTGCACTCAGGACATTCCCATACGTGCTCCGTCCCCTCGTTCAACATATATTGCGAATGGATTGGAGATCACTTGTGTGCATAACCCATATTTTGGTCAAAGAAGCTGGGCCCCATCCTCTTCTAATTTTCAATAAACAAGAATATGACCCTTGAATATTTCAGACTCGGTTTAGTTTCGTTTAGGTCAGGGGTCACCAAACTACGGCCCGCGGGCCGAATCCGGCCCGCGACGTCATTTCATCCGGACCGCCGTGGGTATTCGAACTTGCTTGATATAACATATGAAACACGAGACGTTGTGATACAATTTAAATGTGATGTCTATTCCTAAATCAATCAATCAATCAATCAATTTAAATGTAAATATTATATTTAGAATAATAGGAGATCTTCACACGTGCGGAGACCTCATGGCTGCACTAGGCTGTTTATTTAGGCGGCCTTATTTATATATTTTGCAAACCTTATTATGAGATACATTCTATTACCAAATTAAACCGCCTGCCGCGGTTTACAAGAGTATGGAGTAGCATATCCCATGATACCCTGGTAAAAAAATTCATAGGATGCTGGGATGTTGTGTTGGCGTGCCTTTAAGAGCCCAGTCACGCCATGTTCCCGCCTCTTTGGCCTTGAGAACAACTGAGGCCGAAGAGATGCTGATGTCTAATTTTCAGCAGAGGGTTTGAATTCATCCCTATGAGCCACTACCAAGCAGATGGGCGAACATGCCCCAGGCACGGCCGAGCGTGGCCACTGTTTTTCCAGGCCTCAGTTGAGAGGGCAGACAGGCCCTGTGAAGATCCAAAAGATCAAAAAGGATCTTGATTGTGGATTGACGATTATCTGCTGTGGGGTGAGTTTTGAATGAACCTTCATAGTTTAAATAGGAATAATGGAATATAATAGCTATGTCTGTGTCTGAGAACAATAATTGAGGGGTATATGCATGGGAAGAGAGGAAGAGGAAGGCCAAAGAGAAGATGGATGCAGGATGTGGCGGATGATTTCCAGATGGATGTATCTGAAGCGGGACATCTTGCTTATGATCGAGAGGTTTTCCGGAAGGTTGTTATGGCTGCTAGGTTCTGCAAAGGACATGCTACTGAATGAATTACCTTTGTTCCATCTTGTTGTCTGATAATTGCTGGTGTTGTTTATCAGACTACAGTTACAGTGTTGGATGATTATCCATGCTGTGATGAGGATCACTGGTACGGTGTTGGATGACCACCCATGCTGTGATGGAAGATCACTGGTACTGTGAAGGATGATCATGTGTTTGTTTATTCATGGGGCTGCCTATTTTGTCATTTCATCTAATCATGAATTTTATTTATTAGGGCATTGACATTATTAATCAGATGTTGTTGTATCCTTTTAATTACATTATTTTGATTCCCTGTACACGGACCTAAATTCTTCTGATATCTCTAAATCGTTGTTTTCTTGTTAACCATAGAATGAGATTCTCTTTGTCTTCTTCTTCTTCTTCTTCGTTCATCCGGAGTTTTTTTTCGGATGTGATTGCGTTGTGCCTGTTTACAGCAGAGCTGCGTTCTTGCGCCGTTAGGCCGACACATCCGACTTCTGCGGGCATTTGTTGACCGGGTTAACCTTCCCGGGGGTTTCTTAGGACGTTTGACTCTCACTGTTGTGGTGTTATCCCCCATCCCAGCTGGTCCATATAGAACAGCCAAAGATCCTGGTCAGCCCTCAAGGGAAGGCAGGGGCAGACCATGGGCATTCCCCGCCATCCAAGGAGGCTTCCATACTTGCAGAGCCGATACATAGCGCTCTGGTACTGGGCTCACCCAAGGAATCGTCACGTCCTGCACATGGCTGCTTAGCCTCACTTCCGTATATTGGGCCTTCCGTTCACCATAGGCTGTTCTTCCGGAAACCAGAAGTATGCAGTCTGCAGATGACATCCACACCGTGAGCTTTCGATTCGGACTTACCATGTAATGGATTTGCTATCCAGGCAATATTCCATTTCGTGCCACTAGGACACTTTTCCACCTTTTATGAAGTCCACACAGTGGGCTTTTGATTAGGACAATCCACGTAATGGATTTGCTATCCAAGCAATATTCCATTTCATGCCACTAGGACACTTTTCCACCTTTTATGAAGCCCACACAATGGGCTTTTGATTCGGACTTTCCACGTAATGGATTTGCTATCCAAGCAATATTCCATTTCGTGCCACTAGAGCACTTTTCCACCTTTTATGAAGCCCACACAGCAAGCTTTCGATTTGGACTTTCCACATAATGGATTTGCTATCCAAGCAATATTCCATTTCATGCCTCTGGGTCTTCATGCACCTTTAAATGTCAACCTGTATGCAGTTAAAGTAAGCTGCGGTCAATTTTAGCTTGTTGATATCTCCATAGAGCTTTTCCTCAAATGAAGCAGGTGTGGGCCAAAATATCTTTCTCTGTTCTGCATACGTTGGGCAATCCTGCAGCAAATGTTTTGCTGTCATTTTTCCAGTTCTACAATTACATTCATCGGTATCTCCTATCTTTAGTTTATTGAACAAGTGGTATTTCAGCCTGTTATGTCCTGTGCGGAGTCTGAAGATTGTTACTTGTTCTCTTCGGTCGAGTTTGTAATATGCATCATCCTTCTGATGGCCTGGATGCTCTGATTCCCATTTGGTTCTATAAGTGCTTTTTATCAACCTCTTTGCCTCATTATAGGTTATGTCTATGTCAGGCTGCGGTAGTCGTCCGCCCTCTTTTGCCAGTCTGTCAGCCTCTTCGTTTCCAGGTATACTGCAATGTGATGGGATCCACTGTATTACAACTTTTTTTGGATTTCTGGCATAGACCATGGAGTGCTGCTCTTAGGTCAGTTAGTTCTGTGCTGTTATTACTCTTCAGTATTGAGACAACTGACTTTGCATCTGTAAAGATTTGTAACAGTGAGGGATTCTAGGTTAGGAGTAAAGAGTTAAGGAATGCTGCGCATTCCTTGACTAGGGGGAAAACCATAGTGAACGTGTGTGCACGAATGAAGAAGGGTATCTAGGAAAACACACACGTCACTTGGGGGGCCAGCGAGAACAGATGTCAACACCAAGAAGGGAGTCTCCATCATATGTGCTGAGCTAGAATGATTCATCAATAAAATCCTTTTCTAACAACGCGAAGACTGACTTGTCTGGTGCTATACGTTCACGATCATAGCCTTTGTGTGTAGCACTGTCACACAAGGCTGATTTGGTGCCTTTGACCTTACGAAACATGGGAGGTCGCGGAGAGAGAATACCGCCATAGTTATGTCGGGCATGTCCGGAGAAGTAATTAATTTGAAAAACAACAGATGAAAACCGACTGTTGGTAGCTGTTCTGGGTTTGCACTAGATTCCTGATTAAGAAGGAGATCCAATTTCAAGGTCAGCGCTAAAGAAAAGGTTTGAGTGATACTTATTTTTTTGAAAGACTGATGTTATTGCATAATTACGAAATTGGTTGGAGAACTGACCAACGCAAAATGCTATAAGTAATGCCGTTCTGCATCAAAAATCAGTAAGAAAAAAATGAGTTTTAACCCGTGGGACTGTTGAAGGTGAACTCAAGGTTATGGTACGAATTCCAGAATTATGAAATCAAGGTCTGCAATACTTTATACTTTCAACTATTTAAACTGACCATGGCGAGAGTTCCACATGAAAATAAGAGACTGGATAGCGTCAGCTTTAAGTCCGGTTGTTGTTGACTGGATTACGTTTGATATATATGAAAGTCACAGATTGCTGCTGGAAAGTAAGTTTTTTTTGCTGAAGTCGTGAGCAATTGTCGCTTCTTGCATGAAGGTGAACTTATCTGAAGGGAATCTACAGTAATCGAGCAGGTAATCAAAGTCTTGTTGCGAGCCTGATATCGAGCGTGATCAACGTCAGGAAATAATTGGAAATAATCTGAATTCGACTTCAAGTAAATTAGTAAGGAAAGAAATCCAGAGGCTCTTCGTTGTTCTAATCATTTTAACGAGCTTGATTAGAGTCTTTTTTTTATGTGGTGTAGGAAATTTTGAATCAGGAGGTCATTTAAATTCTTTTATCAAAATTCAGAGTTGAAACAGGAATATTTCTTCGTCAGGATCTTCGATTGGAGGATTTAGTTAAGTTAATTAGATAATATTAGAGTAATTAACAGATTGTGTATTGTTGCTGGGTTTGAAATCAATATTGTTGAAATATTTGTATATTGCTTGATAATTATAAATTTTAGGATGGAATCCCAAGATTTTTCACAGGTACTCACTGGAGTTGGCGGGGCAATATCAAGGTTGGATGCGGTGTTAAGACAACAGAATATAAGCAATGATGTTGAAAGATTTAGTGGTCAAGCAAATCAGTTTAAGAAATGGATTATTTCCATTGAAAAACATGCATATTTAGTAAATGCTACAGACGGAGAGAAAAAGAACTTGGCATACAGAACAAGTACAAGTCCAGTTTCTGACCATATTAGAAGAAAGTTAGAAGCAGCAGGAGGTGAAACTTGGGAAGAATTCAAAGATGATCTCGCAAGAAAATATGCTGAAATTACTGATCCACAACACGCATTCTCAGTATTGCGACAGACTAGACAAAACAGCACAGAAAGTGTTCAGCTATACAGTGACAGGTTAATCAACTTAGCTGAAGAGTCATTCTTAGGACAGAATGTACGAGCAGAGGAAGTGGAACGGATGTTGGTGGGGATTTTTGTTGATGGGATTAGGTCAGATGGATTGAAATTTAAATTATTAAGAGAGAATCCTGCAAGATTGTCACAAGCGGTAGATATCGCTATACAAGAGGAAAGCTTGAGGAGGAGGTTTAGGCTAAGGGTAGGACGAGAGTTAGGTAGTAGTTCAGAAGATAGAATTGAAGAACCTATGGAAATAGGTCAGTATAGACATGGATGGAGAGGAAGACGAGGAGAAATACAGATGGTGCAAAGAAACGAGAATGTATATAATCAAGATAGAAGAGGACAAGTGAGAAATACTGTAAGAAACATGGAAGGTAACACAAATAACTCGAATGTGGTTTGTTGGGGATGTCACCAACGTGGGCACATTTTTCGCTTTTGTGGTAACAGAAGTGGCCCATCGATTACGCAAAATAGTAGAGGTGTTCAGACGAGTATACAGAATAGAATGGCAAATGGTAGACCAGCAAATTGGAATTCTGGAGAAATACAGAGAAATTTTAGAAGGTCAGGAAATCAGGGAAATTGGCATCCCGCTTATTGAATAGGATCGGCAGTAAGAGGGAAGATAGTAAGATCCAAAAAGGGCATCAATATATTAAAAACCCAAAGGATGAGTATAATAGAACATTTAGAAATAAAAAACAAGCCGAGGTAAAGCAATTGTCATTAAATATGGTAGATCCTAGCTCATGTATAGTACAGATAGGAAAATATAAAGTTAGAACATTAGTTGATTCGGGAGCACAAGTTAGCGTGATTAAAGAAGCATTTTTATATCGAATGTTAAAAAATTGTAAAATAATTAGAATTCAAGAGAATCTTCATTCGGTAACGGGACAAAAATTAGAAGTGTTAGGACAAACGATGATAAATTTGAAATTAGGAGGGATAAATGTTAGGCATATGTTCCATGTGGTTAAAGATTTAAATAGAAATATGATATTGGGACGAGATTTTTTATTGAAAAATGGGGTGAGACTTTTATTTGATTTGCATAAATTAAAATTCCAAGATGTTTACGTAGATCTAGAGGAAGATATGCATGTGTCGACATTAGTTAGAGTTAAAACAACCATGAATTTAAAACCACAGTCAGTTAATTTGATACAAGCAAGACTGAAGAGAAACCCATATTATGTAGCAGGAAACATAGTTAGAATCACAGAATTGCAAAATGAAATAATTGATGAGCCAGGTTTAGAAGTTCCGGATGGAATAATAGAATTAGATAAAAGTTTAACATTTCCAGTAATGGTTATTAATAACACAGGTAGAGAAATTAAATTATACAGAGGATGTGTAATAGCTAAGCTAGAACATGACAGCGTTAGTGACATATTGACAACAGATAGAGTAAATATGGTGGGAATAAGTTATTCAGAAACCTCTAATGAAAGAAGTAATAATAGACGCGGATACAGAAGGAAAGGGAACGCAAGAATGGATGAATTGATCCATCCATATAGAAGAAATACAGCACAAATACATACACTAGACAAAGTAACAAGAGAAAAAGAATTGTTAGCACAATTAAAAACTTCGCCAGAAAACAAGGAAGTGTTAGAACAACTGATAAAGCAAAATCAAGATGTGTTTGCGATAAATGATTTAGAATTGGGTAAGACACAAACAGTTACGATGGAAATAGACACGGGAGATCATCCACCAATTAGTTTAAAACCATACAGAACTCCGTTAAGAAATATAGAAGTAGTAGAAAAGGCAATAGAAGATATGTTGAAAGCAGGCATAATAACAAGATCAAAATCAGAATGGTCATCTCCGGTGGTAATTGTGGCCAAGTCTGATGGTTCGAACAGGTTCTGTTGTGACTACAGGGCGTTAAATAAAATTACTAAAAATGTAGCGTACCCACTGCCAGTAATTGATGATATTTTGGGGCTGCTTAATGGTTCTACATATTTCACAACACTAGACGCTAGGTCAGGATTTTGGTGTATACCGATGTCGAAGGACGCGCAAAATAAAAGTGCCTTTTGTACTCATATGGGTTCGTACAAATTTTTACGTATGCCATTCGGTCTCAAAAATGCACCATCCCACTATATGTTCTTAATAAATGAAGTACTAGACGGTATGCAAAGTTTTGCCTTAGCATATATTGATGACGTATTGATTTTTACAAAAGGAGATGTAGAGAATCATTTGGAACATGTTAGACTAGTATTTGACAGATTAAGAAGGCATGATGTTAAATTAAAGCTTAGTAAGTGTCAGTTTTTAAAGACAGAAACAAAATATTTAGGCTATATAATAAATAGGGAAGGTATTAAACCAGACATGGAAAAAATAAAAGTTATTAAAGAGTTACCTCCTCCCACTAACGTTAAGGAAGTAAGGGCTTTTATAGGAACCTGTGCGTATTATCGGCGGTTTGTACCAGCCTTTTCTAAGATAGCAATACCTATTACGAATTTAACGGGAAAATACGCTAGATTTAAGTGGGATGATGAGTGTCAAAAAGCATTTGAACTTTTAAAAGATAGCTTAACGGTGGTACCATTATTAACACATCCAGACCTGAATAAACAACTAATACTATACACAGATGCTTCAGACAATGCAATAGGAGCATGTTTGGTTCAACCATATGAAGGAGAAGAATCTGGAATACCAGGGGTTAAAAATGAAAGACCAATCTATTTCTTGTCGCATAAACTCAGCAAGACTCAAAAGAAATGGCCGATTATTGAGAAAGAAGCATATGCAATACACTACGCGCTGCAAAAACTAAATTATTACTTACATAACGCCAATTTCATTATTAGAACTGACCACATGCCATTAAAGTCGATATTAGAAGCACCAATACAAAATAGGAAAATACAAACGTGGGCATTGAATTTACAAGGGTACAATGCTAAGGTTGAATATGTGTCAGGAAAACATAATACGTGCGCCGATCTTTTGTCTAGGATCCCGTACCCACAGTCATCAGGAAACACGGAAGATGAAGTTGAACCAGAGGTAGATGATCGAAACTGGCAAGTTAATATATTAGATTCTGCCATAATAAATAGGGAAGAATTTGAGAGTTTACCATCAGAGCAAGAGTCGGAAACTAGAACAGAAGACCCACATTTAGAACAGTTTGATATGAAAACAGAACAAGAATTGGATCCGAAAGTAGTACAGATAAAAAGAAATTGAAAGAAACAGGGGAAAATAGTTTTAAAAGAAAGTTTGTAGAGTTACAAGAAGACAATCAATTATATTATATCAGTGAAAAAGGTGAAGGAGTAAGAAAATATATTCCGAAACATTTAGAACAAGAAGTCTTAAAGGCGTACCACGATAATAATGGTCATTTTGGACGAGATAAGTTAGTGAAGGCTATTAGCAGTAAATATTATTGGCCGAATTTATTCAAAAGCGTATATGAATATGTTGAAGCATGTGAAAAGTGTAGGTTAAGGAACATGAAGATAATTAAATGTCCTTTACAAGATACCGATATTCCTCAATTTCCAATGCAGAAAGTAAGTTTGGATATTTCAGGTCCTCATCCAAAAACATTATCGGGAAATGTATACTTACTACATATAGTTGATTCATATAGTCTTTGGCCAGAAGTATATCCAATTCCAGACAAGAGTGCTGATTCAGTTATAAATATGCTTTTACAAGAATTTATACCAAGGTTTGGGTGTCCACAAATAATACTTACAGACAATGGGAAAGAGTTTGTAAATAAAAAGTTTGAGAAATTGGTAAAAGATTGGAATATAAAACACATTAGGACTTCATATTACAGACCAACTTCTAATGCAAAAAATGAGAGACAACATAGAACACTATACAATATTCTAGCGAAAAATGTAGAAGAACACGATATGGATTGGGATCTTTATTTGGGGATGGCATTAGCGGCGATACGTACACACGAAAATGAAGGAACAGGTTTCTCACCATTTTACTTAGTACATGGAAGAGAACCGATATTGCCAATTGATAATTTATTAAAACCTAGGAGAAAATATTTGGGGGAAGATTTTCAAGAAACAAGGTTACAAGAAATGCATAAAGCACATGTACGTTTAAGAAATAATATAATTAAGGCTAGAGAAAGACAGAAGAAATACGCAAATAAAAATGCACACTTACAAGAGTTTAACGTAGGTGATAGGGTATATTATAAAAAACATAGAAAAAACTCTAAGTTTGATGCTCATTGGGTCCCGGGATACTATATTTTAGAAAAAAAAGGTCCAGTGTCGTATACTATTAAGAATCAAATTTCAGGGCATGTTGCACGTTCACATGTAGAACACTTAAGGCGGGATAATGAAGAAAGGGATGCAGAGAATAATAATAATTATTGTTCCGAAGAAATATTGTCGGGTGGACAGATTGTCAGACAATCGGGTTATCCAAGGCCTATAGAGAATGGAAAACAAGTAACAACAGCATCTAATACAGCTGAACAAGAAGAAACGATACCAAAAACAGTCATGACAGAGGAAAATAATGTGTATGACGATTATATGAGTGAAGAGTCAGTTAGGGAAAATATTGAACCTTCATTTATGAATACAAGACAAGCAGTAAAAAGAAAGTTGGATAGACAGAAAGAAAAAGAAATTAAGAGGCAAAGGAAACTTAGAGAGAATTCTTCGAGTGAGGAAGAGATGCCACTTTTTGAAAATCTGTTGAGACGGCAAGACAGAAAAATTAGATTGGATGTAGAAAGGAAGAGATTAGCGGTTGCTAGTAATGGATATACAGATGGGGAACAAGAGATGGATGAAAAGTCAGAAACTGATGAAGAAGCTGATATGAAAGAAGATAGCTCTCCTCGAGAGGATAGAGACATTGATGTAGATATTGCAATTATTGAAAAAAATTTGAGGTTATTAAAGAAATGGAGAAGTGATAGATGAAAAGAGTGATATAGGGTTCTGCAGATAGCAGATAGAAGAAGAAGTTGGACACGATAATTTTGTGTTTACAAAGGTACTTGATGGAATTTTTCTAAAGCGGAAAATTATTATTGGGTACTCAGAAATTGGTCTGGAAATTTATAATGTATGTGTACATTGATTAATGTGGGGGGATAAATATGATGAGGGGATTGAAATGCTTTGTTCAATTGTTGGGACTTCAATTGTGTTTTATGAAATGTGAAAAATATGTTAACTTAGATGGTTATTTTTACGATGTTTTGGGTTGATTGAGTTACCCTAAGGGTGGTTAAAATGATTATTACTTTGAAGTTCAGTTAGAAGATGAATTAAAATAGTAGTTAGTGAGGTGCAGTAGCAATGGAGGGGTATGTAGTTATACATGTGGGGTATGCAATGTATATACAAGGTTTATAATAGGAGCTGGATTGAACAGCGTTTAAGGGGAGAATATGGGGGGAATGCCAGGTTGAAGTTTGGCATTTAACTGCATATTGGAAGAAGAAGACTGTACTTAACAGTTAGGAAGTTTTTGTGGTTGAAGGAAAGGTAAACAGGAAATTGTTGGTCTGAATAATACAAAGGCTGGCAGTTTTGGATTAACATACTTTTTTGATAATAACAATTATTATTGACGGAAACTGAAGATAAATTTTGAAACTTTATTTTTTGATAAAGTTTTGAGAATGTATGGGAAGAGAAAGGTGATTACTTCTTACTTTCTTACTTTTTCCTTACTTTTATTGATTTCAGGTGCGCACCTACACAAACTAATCTAGCTATTTTTTCCTGTCTATCCTAGAATACTGAGAGAGTGAGAATGTGAATAAGGGGGAAATTAAAGGATAAGGGGAATATCTTCAGTTTTGTCAATCATAATTTAGATGGACGTTTTAAAGTTAAAAGCGGTTCGCTTATGGAGACTTTTGTATTGTGGGGAATTTTATGGAGAGTTTTGTAGAAAGTTTTCTAGAGAACTTTATGACGAGTTTTGTAGAGAGTTTCGATATTATGAGCTCTGGGTAGCAATTGGCAATGAGGAGATAGGAGAATTGACTTAGGAAATATATAGAATTGTTGTTATTGTAGTATAGAGAGGTAAAGTTAACTAATTAAAGGTTGGGGTTGAGATTTTTTCAAGGAAAAATTCTCTTTGAAGAAGGGGAGGTATTGTAACAGTGAGGGATTCTAGGTTAGGAGTAAAGAGTTAAGGAATGCTGCGCATTCCTTGACTAGGGGGAAAACCATAGTGAACGTGTGTGCACGAATGAAGAAGGGTATCTAGGAAAACACACACGTCACTTGGGGGGCCAGCGAGAACAGATGTCAACACCGAGAAGGGAGTCTCCATCATATGTGCTGAGCTAGAATGATTCATCAATAAAATCCTTTTCTAACAACGCGAAGACTGACTTGTCTGGTGCTATACGTTCACGATCATAGCCTTTGTGTGTAGCACTGTCACAGATAGCTATTTGCTTCTCTTTATTTTCCTCCATCAGGAGCATTTCTGCTGCAGTTTTCAAAGCCTCTACCTCCGCTTTGAAGTTACTTGAAAATTTTCCAGTTGCCATTGAATGTGTTTTTTTCACTCCATTTTTTTAAATTTAGGAGAATTCCTCCTCCTCCATTCTCTATTGAATTTTTGGCTGATCCATCTGTATATGCATGGGTCCAATTCCTGCTTGGGTAATGTTCTTTTATGTAGTTTAGGGTTATTTCTCTTCTTTCGGTTTCATGCTGAGTGTTCTTTTTCTCAATACCAGGAATGTTTTCTATCATCTCAGGCAGTTGCTGCTGTCTCCAAGCTGGAAACTTGTGTGCATTGTGTATGGGCTTGACTGTTGATATGTTAAGTATGGGATCTGCCCTAATCCTTCGTTTTGCAGTTTCTACAAAGTTGCTACGCTCAGTCTTCCCTTTCCAAAACCATTAAATCTGTTGTACATAGAGTGGTCTGTCAATCTTCTAAATTTTTCTGCTTGTTGCTGGGCTCTGCTATCTCTTCTATCCTGCATTGGTTGTAAACAAGTGATCTTTTCTAGTTCATTAATAGGCGTTGTCTTCAGGCTTCCAGTTATGATTCGCATTCCTTGGTTTTGGACTCTACTTATTTTGTTAAAGTTTGCCTTAGCTGCTGTTGCCCAAGCTGCAATGCCATATTCCAGTACTGGCCTCACCCGTCCAGTATATAACTTCTTGAGAACTTTCTCATCTGCTCCCCACGTTGTACCAGCAAGCTTTTTCATGATTGCCATTCTCTGCCTTGCTCTTGTTCGATTTTTCTCAACCTGTGTCTTCCATGTCAGGCGACGATCAAAGGTGACTCCTAGATAGTTTGGATTTTCTTCATGGCGCAATATTTTTCCATTTAATACCAGCTTAGGTTGCTCGAGTTTTATTTGAGAGGGAGAACACTGTGCATGTTGTTTTCTCCTCACTTATCTTCACTAGCCATGATTTTGACCAGTCCTCTAGCGCTAATAAGGCTTGCTGTATTCTGCTGTTAGCTGTACTAATATATTCTTCAGATGTCCATATGGCTAGGTCATCTGCAAAGGAGGATGTGTGTACTCTGGCTGGAAAATTTTCTGTGATGTCATTTATATATGCTAGGAATAATGTTGGTGAAAGAACTCCTCCTTGGGGGACACCTTGCTCCAGCAGCATCATTTTGCTTGTTTGTCCTTGTACTTTTGTCCTGGCAGTTCTGTTCTCAAGGTAGTGGCTGATCCATTTATACATTTTTCCACAAACATGCATGTTTTGCAGTTTTACTTTCAGTCCTTCCTTCCATACTTTATCAAATGCTTTTTCTAAATCTATCCAGACTGCTAGTGTGTGCTTTTTCTCTTGGAAGGCATCCTCTATTTCCTGAGCTATATAGGTTATTTGATCTTCAGTGGATCTGTACTTTCTTAATCCTGCTTGGTGTGGTGTTAAGAGTTTGTTTTCTTCCAGATGCCATGTTAGCCTGCCATTGATAATGCGTTCCATTAATTTTCCTACACAGCTAAGTAGACTGATAGGTCGATAGCCATTTGGTTCTTCCAGGTCTTTTCCTTTCTTTGGGACTGGTATTAGTATAGCTTCCTTCCATGCCTGTGGGACTATTCCTCTCTTCCAGCTGTTATTTAGGACTGCTAGTAGTTTCTTTTTTCCTTGTTGCCTAGTCCTATTAGCATTTCATTTGTGATTCCATCCTTTCCTGGTGATTTCTTCTTTTTCAGGGTATTCATTGCCTGTTCCATTTCTTCCATTGTTAGATTTGCCATCATATATTCTGCTGCTGTCTCTGTATTTCTATGATGTATCTGTTTGTCTTTGATTGCTTTCTTCTGTTCGGTTGTAATATCAATGTGGTTTGCATTTGCATAGTGTTCCATTAGTGCATTTGCAGCCTTTTTTCCTGTAAGCAAGGCATTTCCTTGTTTAATTGTTATTTGTTTGTTTCTAGGTCCTTCATTGTTCATGGCTTTCACTAGTTTCCATAGTTTGTTTCCATCCCTGTCAAAATTCAGGTTTTCTGTTTTTTCCCTCCAACAATCTCTTGTTGTTTGATTTACTGTTCTTTTATATTTTGCTGAGATGGCTTTGAGAGAGATATTAGCTTCAATTGTTTGTTCTCTCTCTGCTGTCTTCCTGGCATCTTCAACTTTGTCCTTCCAAACTTTGTAGTTCTTCAGTCCAGTATGGTTTATAATTTTTCCTCGCTCCTCTAGGAATGGACTCAGTGGCTGCCTGTATTATCGCTCTGTTTAGACTTTCCACCATTTGCTTTATGTTGCCATATCGTGTATTTATGTTTTCACAATATTTGTCTGTTAGTATGGCAAATCTGTCCCAATCTGCTCGTTTGTAATTCCAGCGGGGCAAGGGCTTTTGCTCCTGTGGAACATACTCCATGTTCATTACAAGCTTGATTGGTCTGTGGTCACTACCTGCTAATTGGTCCAGCACATGGCGATCGATTTTGTGGAGGATGTCTCCTGTGCAGAAAGCTAAGTCTGGAGTAGAAGTGGTAAGCCATCTTCTGGAGTAGAAGCTCGGTGTGTCATCCGCTTTGTTGAGTAGATGGAGATTTGAGTCTATTTCCCAGTCCTCCAATTCATCTCCTCTTTTGTCAGTATCTGGGTATCCCCATCTTTCTGAACGGCTATTAAAGTCTCCGACAATAATGCAGTTTGTGTCAGTTATTTTCATGTTTGAGAGTGTAAGGTCCTTATCTGCTGGGCTATACAGATTGTAGATTCTTATTTTCACGTCCTTTATCATTATATCAACACCTATAATTTCTGTTTGGTTGTCAGAGATCACAGATACTTCGCTGCAAGGTATTGTATTTCGTGTAAGTATTAGAACTCCTCCTTTATGTCCTTCGCGGTCGAAACGTGTGGCCTGATATCCTCTGACTGAAAATTTGCGATTGGCATTGAGGTGTGTCTCTTGAATGCATGCCACATCTATTCTATCTTTATGAAGACGCTGTGTCAGGGATTCTTTCTTGTTATAAACTCCTTCGGCATTCCACTGTAGTATGTTGAGTGTCCTTGGTATTTGGTCAATAGCTCTTAACCTACTCCTCTGTGCCTTGACTCCACAGCACAGGGGAAGGTGACCACCAGTAGTCATGGGTGGACCCCCTCGAGGCAGGGGGCCCGACACTATCACCACCTGATGGGACTTCACGGGATTAGCACCATAACGATTAACTCTTTGTCTTCTTATTCCTCTCTTCTTCTACAGCCCATGAGCAGTAGGCGTTGTGCTATTATCTCCATCATCTCTGTGTGGTTACACAAAGGTACCTATAAACTGTATATGTACCTTTGATGAGCCGTAGCTTCCCTAGTCCTCTGCTTTTCTTGTGTTTCAATAGAATTTTATTTATGTTTATAATTTAATGTCTTTTTTTTTTTTTTTCATTTTCAGCTCCCGTGTACTTCACCCTTAAGTATGGCTACTAGGATAAGAAAACGTGGTTTTAAAACACAAAGAAATCTCTTCACGAGAAAATTTGCTGAAAATGAATCTGTCACTCGTACAAGTTACAAAACAGTGCATAAGATGGCAGAACGAGGAAAACCGTTTACTGATGGCAACTTCAAAGAGTGTATGATCGAAGCAGCAAATGACTTGTGTCCTGAGAAAGCCGATTTGTTTGGAACTATCAACCTTTCAGCAAGTTTAGTTGTGCGGAGAACTGAAGAACTTGGAGAGAACATAGTGCTAGAGATACGCGAGAAAGCTAGGAACTTGTTGTGGTATTCTCTGGCGCTGAATGAGTCTACTGATCTCTCGATAACGTCACAACCTCTCGTGTTCATTCGTGGTGTCAATTTGGACTTTCAGATATCGGAAGAGTTGGCATGTTTGCAGCATGCATGGAACAACAACTGGAAAAGTCATTTTCGTGGAAGTGCAAACAATTTTGCAAGACTATAACCTTCAGTGGAATCAGCTTCTAGGTGTTACAGTTGATGGAAGGAAAAAAAAACATTGCTGGAGTGAGGAAGTGTCTGGTGGGGCAGATCGGGACTCAGTTGGAAGATTTGCAAATTCCGGACGCTCTGTTTATACACTGCATCCTACATCAGCAAGTACTCTGTGGGAAAGACTTAGATATTTATTGTGTACTGAAACCAGTCGTTTCTCCTGTGAACTTCATTCGGGAACACGCACTCATTCACCGTCAGTTCTAGGCTTTTCTTGAAGAAATTGATTCTGAATTCTGTGACTTGCCTTATCACAAATCAGACAGGTGGCTCAGCTGCGAAAGGTCCTTCTTCGTCTTTACAAGCTCCAAAACGGCATAGATGTTTTCCTCACTGAAAAAGATATAGCTGATTCACAGCTGTCAGATCCTACCTGGCTGTCAAAGTTGTCATTTTTGGTCGACGTGAATAAACTGAACTTTAAACTTCAGGGAAAGGATTACTTCGTCTGTGATCTCTACAGAACTAACAAAGGATTTCGGAGAAAGCTGTCATTATTGGAAGCATCTGAAACATGTTCTCTGTTTCAAAGAGTTTGGAGAGATTTTCAGATCTTGACAGAATTGAGAGTGACATTCTTCTATTCCAGAATCCGTTTGATTGTAACCTTGATGACGTGCCAGTTGAACTACAGTTGAGCTCATTGATTTGCAAGCAAATGATTTGTTGAAAGAGAAGCATAGATAAGGAAGTACCGCTGCTTACCTGATGTTGAGTTTCCGAAACTTAAGATATTTGCCGCTGTTATGGCATCAGTGTTTGGAACAACTTATGTCTGTGAGCAAACATTTTCAAATATGAAGTCTGTGAAGTCACCACATCGAATGAGATTGACTGATGAATATTTGAAAGCAATTCTCTTGATTGGATGCAGCAATTCCAAACCAAACAGGGGTGGTATTTTGAAAGCCACACGTCAGTTTCACAAATCTCACTAACCTCTTTTGCTGCTTAGTTTGCGAGATTCGGATATGTGCACATTAGGTCTGATGTAACTATCTTTTTGCTAATGTCGCTTTCTTTGATAACTTTGTTTAGTAAATAAATATGTTGTTTTTATTTTGTGCATTGCACGTCCCTTCCCATGATTAACTTAGTTTTTCGTCTTGTTTCCCAGAGCTTTCGTTCTAACTTGCAATTATTGTTAAAGTTAGTTGCATATCCTTTACAGGACGTTTGCAGTCAACACAAGCATTATTTGCTGTGATTGATGTCTTGGCAAGTTTACGTTCAGTAGTTTACCATTGCTTTCTGAATGACCGGTTCCCATAACATAGCGTAAAAACAAGCGCAACGTTGTCTGCTGCCAAATCGCCTGCATCTGTGTTTCGAACGTGGGTATACGGATTACGAACATCATCCGTAAGACCTTCGCCATGGAGACCGGCGCAAGTATTGTACAGAATGACTATCCGGCCCGCGATCGTCATTTTTGTCAGTTATCCGGCCCGCCGTGAAAAAAAATTTGGTGACCCTTGGTCTACTAGGTGATTGAGGTCCCTTGGGAATAATCGATACAGAATAAGACTATGCGCCTTCACTTAGATAATCCTATAGCTCTAGAGCCCCCTTTTATAGTCTGTGAAAGGTCTGAAAAGACTTCATCCGCATGAATTAGGATCAGGTGAAGAATAGCATGGGTCTTGAGCAGTTATGGGATATAGAGTATTCTCTCTCCCCTCTGTTCTTATTTTTGAGTTTGTAATTCTGTAAATTATTACTTAAATTACACATACACAGAGAACACCTTGTTTCACAAACAATTTGTAAACAACCATGTTGAACTGAAATAAATCTTGAGAAACAGCTACTGGTTGTGTGTTTTTATTGACTGTGCCTGTCTTTTTTGGCTTTAGAAAAAGCACTTCGCATAGCATGTTTTATTCATGTTTGTTTATAGATATATAAATCAATGTGTAGATATACATATATGCTTTATCTTAATGCATTACAGGACAATCAATATTAGAGAGGTGTATATGTGTGGCTTTCCTGTGGAAAGAAAATAAACAGTGCATGGGTTCTATAAGATTTGGGCCTGTACTGCCTTCTCTATTCCTTCTGTAGTGTTTGTTTTGCTGGTAAGAGAAATGGTCACCTCTGTGGTAGACTGGGTTAAGCCTGGGTCCATAGATTGATGGATCCTTGTCAGTACCTGCCAGTGGAGCTAAGCTGACGGCTGCCCTTGCTCTAGTAAATGCTTGAGGTGTCTCTCCTTCTCAAGTGTGGGGATCATATTTCTCTACCTCTCTCTTCTGGTTGCCACCAAGAACATCACTCGGATCGAGACCAAACTGCAATCCTTTTTCGAAAAAAACAAAACAAACAGGGCCACTCTAGTAATCTGACCGTCTAGCAGAACGGTGGTAGGAGAAGTGCGCGATTTGAATATCTAACGCTGACGAAGGGTCAGAGTTATCATCACGTGGTCCGCCCTCTCCAATCATCCTAGTTGTTGTAGACGCTGTAATTTATAAATTTAGCTGGCATGTGTCCATCTCCCGTGTCAAGTTGGTGTTATGTGTCTTTTAGTGCCATCAAATGTATACTTTCCTCTGTTTGGTGCGCAATGGTTGACTTAACTGTGAAATGATGTGGACGATTATGTCACAGCGTCGTAGACAGCAGAGCACATACTCCAGGACTGCCCAAACTACAACATGTTGAGTTGAGTTGAGTCAAGAACCAATATCACTGCACTCAGGATATTCCCATACGTGCTCCGTCCCCTCGTTCAACAGCCAGCGAAGAGTCATACTACTAATCGTTACCACCGCTATCTGATTAGATGTTCTCCTGGTCTTCCCTCTCAGTTTTGAAATTCTTCTAGAACCCCTGCCGATCCCCCGCAATCTCATTCTTTCCACATATGGGTTCTCAATCTGTTCCTCCGCCTTCTCCACCTGGTCCCACAAGCGCACGACCACCTCCCCCTTGTCCATAGGCAAGATACTACCAAGAGGTGCATTCCCTGCTAGCCTATCAGCCTGTTCATTCCCCCGTACACCCGCTTGGCCAGGGCAAAATATCCATACAATTCTCACAATCTGTGACCTCTGAAGCGACGAGAGCTATTCCACACGAAACATTCCTTTCTCCACCTTGATAAGCATATTCTTTGAATCCGTAATGAACATAACGTGTGTTTCAGTAGTCTCCTCCAGCCACCGGAATGCCGCTGTTACTGCCTCCACTTCCATTCTCATGCTGGAGGTCGTAGTCTCAAATGCCAGGCTCTCCTTTTTCAAGACTCGCCCTTTAGCTTTCGCAATAAAGCCTCTTCCACGTCTCAGCGCCGTCTCCTAACACCTGTTTTCCGGTTTTGGCCTGGGCGCAGTCATGTGACCACATTAACTCCGCCCCCTCATTCTACAGGTGTTCGCTTGATTTTTCAACTGTTTGTCTTAGTGACATCTATCTAGTTTCTAAGTTTGCTCTATTTCTCGTGTCCATCTCATGGCAATATGCCCCCCTTTTTTTAATGTTGTAAACATTTTTAGTACCTTTACTCAGTCTTCTTCTTCTTGACATGAGTTGGATAATCACACACTACCGTCTCTTTTGGTGGACTCTATGGTCGCACTCTTTGGTCCTTATCAATACTCGCAAATATCTGTACGTCAGTTGTCATTACCTATGAGCTTATCTCTTCCATGATTCATATTCGTGACAAGTCTTCATCAATAAACAACATCACACAAAAAAAAATATATTATGTGGACACGGTATCCCGTCTACTTCTTAGACTCTGTGTAGTCACAGCCTCCTTTCTAGTTCAGAGGTCTGAGAGGTCTGACCTAGGATCCAATGTTTCTCTAAACATCCCTAGCAGCTACTCAATCATGTAATTTACATGAGCATCTTACCCTTCTCCAAGCCCTCACGCCCTGGGTAAGGTATCTGTGTGTGCTTATGGATTATGGCTTCCACTGTCCCTTCTTGTATCTATGGATCGCTCTTGTTTGACTTGGAAGTTGATTGGCTATGTTTGACCTTATTGCTGCGTTGCTGCATGTAGTGTATTTATCTCCTCGGTAATTTACCCAGGTATTTTCTACTTTGGGGTATGTTGACCTGATCTTTCTTTGTCTGGATGATATCATTGTACATGGACGTTATGGCGATGCTGGTTTTCTGTTTATTCTCTCTACCACTTCTCTATACAGCTTATTACTTTGTCCCTTCTAATTATGCATCTACTAGTGAGACCCATTTACCTTCTTGCATTATTATACCAATACAATGCATCAATGTTCTATAATCCTCTATAAATACTAATAATATATTCCATATCATGCATACATGTTTTATCATATTCAATGAATACCAATACATTCCATACTATGTATACACGTTTCTCTATATGCCATTAATGTTAAAATACTATTTTGAATTCAATGTATATATGTTCTATAGTTTGCCATCACTGTACATTGAATTAATACAGTAATATAACACATACACAACGTGTTCGTTGTTTTATTCATGTTCTATTTGAAATATTCTGGTTTAGAACTGAAGACTTGTATTTGTTTTATTTCTCTCACATTTTCATTTTCACTTGTTGTTGTTTCTATGTTCTGTTGAACTGTGACCATTCTTTGTTTTACCACTTGCCTCATCTTGCACCTATTGTTCTAGTTTCGACCAAATGTGTTGTATTGTTGGCCTTGTAGTTGTTTTGTATCCAACATATAGTTATACTGTTGTAGAGACTTCAAGTTGTAGCTTCATCAGTGTCTCTCTATCTACAGAGAAGGTTTTCATGCTTGCTTGGAATTTGACAGATATTCAAATCATAATGATGTAGAAGTATTACTTTAGCTACATTTAACACATGATCATGATATACTATCATGATGGCATCACCTGGAGAGTATGTCATATCAAACTTTAGCTCTTCTATATCAGAGCTATAGTTATTGTTACTATTTTTTCATTTGATGTTTCTTTCCTAATATGTTCATTCAAACAACATTATCATTAACTAAGCATTCATTCTGTTAAAACAATTATATCTATACTAAACTATCTATACATTATATACGTATCACAAGACAAGAGTGTTTCATTTTGATAACTGTGAAGTTATCTTGTGAGTGGCACTAATGTGTTACTACTTTTTAATTTGCAATTTCTGTTTGATGTTACTGTTTTTGCCATTGTCTGCTGAACCAAGTAAGTATATGCTGTTACAAGCATCTGCTGTGCTTTGACTGGTGGTATGGTGTAATCAGTTAGTTTTAAGCTTTCTGTATATTCTGAAGCAGAATCTTGTCATTTAAATATCTGTTTTATTCTTGTAGTCACTGTTTCCCACATGTGATGTAGTGTTTGGTTTTCTATAACAATAGTAGTCATGCTGAATGTTATCAACTGAAGTCTGATGAACTGTGTATTTGTATCACAAGACTGACATTTTATTAGGCACTGTGGTGTTGGTGTGACTGTTGGTTGTTCATGTATCAGTGGTCTATCTGTTTCTTTGTCAGTAACCTGTTCTGTGTGGTGAGTTTCTGATTTCCTATCACCTTGTTGACAGTGTTTCTCACAAGTGTTTTGTACTTGTTGTTTGTTGAAATTTTAATTTCCTTAATTTTTTTGGAATGTTCTGGCCCGGAACCCCCAGTAAAAAAAAAATTTTTGTTT
>JACEFZ010019575.1:0-147500 GCA_014155875.1 Cepaea nemoralis
CGCTCATCTCGTCGCTGCATGCTGCCGTAGTTATCTACACTATGACGTGAATAAATAGATAACACGTTAGCTGAGCATTAAACCCACAGAGACTGAATAATGAACTAACACTTTAGTCTGACAATAAAACCACAGAGACATGGATAATGAATAACATCTTTAGCTGAACAATAACACACAGAGGCATGAATAAATGAATAACACTTAGCTGAAACATAAATCGCACAGACACGTGAGTAAATGAATAACACTTTAGCTGGACCATAAAACCACAGACACATGATAGATTGAATACCACTTTAGCATGAAACAATAAACCCAGACACATGGATACATGAATAACACTTTAGCTGAACAAACAATGACGACCACAGAGAAATGAATAATGCAATAACACCTTTAGCTGAACACATAAACACACAGAGAAATGACTAAAGAATACACTTTAGCTGGAACAATAAAACCCACAGAAGAAATGATAAATGAATAACACGTTAGCTGAAACATAAAACCACAGAGACACTGAATAAATGTATAACACTTTAGCTGAAACAATAAAACACACAGAGACATGAATAAATGATAACACTTAGCACGTGAACATAAAACCCACGAGACAGACATGATGAATAACACACTAGCTGAAACAATATCACCCACAGCGAAAGAAATAAAGGAACGATTAGCTGAACAATACAACCACAGACACATGATAAACTGATAACGCTTTAGCTGACCACTAATAAACCACACAGACACATGATAAATGAATACCCCACTTAATGCTGAAAGCATAACACCACACAGAGACATGATAATGAATAACGTTAGCTGAACAATAAACACACACGAGAAATGAATAATGAGTACACTTATCAGCTGAAACAAGCAAACAACAGAGACGAATGAGATGATACACTTCGCTGAACAATAAACCCAGAGACAGTGAATAACTGAATAAACACTTTAGCTGAACATAAACCACAGAGACATGCTAGAATGAATACACTTTAGCTGAAACATAAATACCCACAGGAGACATGATAAATGGATAAGCTATAGCTGGCAACAAATAAAACCACAGTGAAATGATAAATGATAACGCTTAGAGCTTGAACATACACCCCAGAGACATGAAAGTGAAGAACGCTTTAGCATGAAACTAAACACACAGACATGATAATGATACGCTTTATCTGACAATACAACCCACGCGACATAGATATGATACGCGTTAGCTGAACAATAATCACACATAGACACTGAATGATAATGATATACACTTTGTGCTGAAACCATAAAACCACGAGATCTATGAATAAATTGAACTACCTTAGCTGAACAATCACACCCAGCAGATGAAATGATTAATGGTAACACGTTGTAGCTGATACACTAAGACAACAGAGACATGATACATGATAACACTTTAGCTGTAAACAATCAAACCCAGCAGAGACAGGAATAATGGATACGATTTAGCTGACAATAAACACAGAGACATGATATAATGATATCACGTTAGCTGAACTATAAACCCACAGAGACATGAATAATGAATACACTTTAGCTGAAACATGAACCACAGAGTAAATGAATAACACTGTGAGCTGAACATAAAACACACAGAGAAAGAATAACTTTAGCGACATAAACACACAGAGATGATAAATGAATACATTTACTGATCATAAACCAAGAGGACATGAATAAATGAATACACTTTAGCTGAACATAAAACCACAGAGAATGAATAATGAATAACACTTTAGCTGAAAAATAAAACCACAGGGACATGAAAATGAATAACATTATGCTAAAATATAAAACACACAGAGACATGAATAAATGAATAACACTTTAGCTGAACAATAAACCCACGAGAATGAATAAATGAATAACCTTTAGCTGACAATAAAAACACAGAGACATGAATAAATGAATAACACTTTAGCTGAACATAAAACCCACAGAGACATGAATAAATGAATAACACTTTAGCTGAAACAATAAAACACACAGAGACATGATAACACTATAGCTGAAACAATAAAACACACAGAGACATGAATAAATGAATAACACTTTAGCTGAAACAATAAAACACACAGAGACATGAATAACACTATAGCTGAAACAATAAAACACACAGAGACATGAATAAATGAATAACACTTTAGCTGAAACAATAAAACACACAGAACATGAATAAATGAATAACACTTAGCTGAAACAATAAAACACACAGAGAGATGAATAAATGAATAACACTTTAGCTGAAACAATAATACCCACAGAGACATGAATAATGAATAACACTTTAGCTGAAACAATAAACACACAGAGAAATGAATAAATGAATAACACTTTAGCTGAAACATAAACCCACAGAGACATGCATAAATGAATACACTTTAGCTGAAACAATAAAACCCACAGAGAATGAATAAGGAATAACACTTAGCTGAAACAATAAAACCCACAGAGAAACGAATAAATGAATAACACTTTAGCTGAAACAATAAAAACACACTGAGACATGAATAAATGAATAACACTTAGCTGAACATAAAACACACAGAGACATGAATAATAGAATACACTTAGCTGAACAATAAAACCACAGAGACATGAATAACATATAGCTGAAACAATAAAACACACAGAGACATGAATAAATGAATAACACTTTAGCTGAAACATAAAACCACAGAGACATGAATAAATGAATAACACTTTAGCTGAAACAATAAAACCACAGAGACATGAATAAATGAATACACTTTAGCTGAACAATAAAACACACAGAGAGATGATAAATGAATAAACACTTTAAGCTGAAACAATAATACCACAGAGACATGATAAATGAATAACACTTTAGCTGAAACAATAAAACCCACAGAGACATGAATAAATGAATAACACTTTAGCTGAAACAATAAAACACACAGAGACATGAATAATGAATAACACTTTAGCTGAAACAATAAACCCACAGAGACATGATAACACTATAGCTGAACAATAAAACACACAGAGACATGATAAATGATAACACTTTAGCTGAACAATAAAACACACAGAGACATGAATAAATGAATAACACTTTAGCTGAAACATAAAACACACAGAGACATGAATAATGAATAACACTTTAGCTGAAACAATAAACACACAGAGAGATGAATAAATGAATAACACTTTAGCTGAAACAATAATACCCACAGAGACATGAATAAATGAATAACACTTTAGCTGAAACAATAAAACACACAGAGAAATGAATAAATGAATAACACTTTAGCTGAAACAATAAAACCCACAGAGACATGAATAAATGAATAACACTTAGCTGAACAATAAAACCCACAGAGAATGAATAATGAATAACACTTTAGCTGAACATATAAAACCCACAGAGAAATGAATAATGAATAACACTTTAGCTGAAACAATAAAACACACAGAGAAATGAATAAATGAATACACTTTAGCTGAGACAATAAAACCCACAGAGAAATGAATAATGGAATAACACTTTAGCTGAAACAATAAACCCACAGAGACATGAATAAATGAATAACACTTTAGCTGAAACAATAAAACACACAGAGACATGAATAACACTATAGCTGAAACAATAAAACACACAGAGACATGAATAAATGAACAACACTTTAGCTGAAACAATAAAACACACAGAGACATGAATAACACTATAGCTGAAACAATAAAACACACAGAGACATGAATAAATGAATAACACTTTAGCTGAAACAATAAAACACACAGAGACATGAATAAATGAATAACACTTTAGCTGAAACAATAAAACACACAGAGAGATGAATAAATGAATAACACTTTAGCTGAAACAATAATACCCACAGAGACATGAATAAATGAATAACACTTTAGCTGAAACAATAAAACACACAGAGAAATGAATAAATGAATAACACTTTAGCTGAAACAATAAAACACACAGAGACATGAATAATGAATAACACTTTAGCTGAAACATAAAACCCACCAGAGAATGAATAAATGATAACACTTAGCTGAAACAATAAAACCCACAGAGAAATGAATAAATGATAACCGTTAGCTGAAACAATAAAACCCACAGAGACATGAATAAATGATAAAACTTTAGCTGAAACAATAAAACACACAGAGACATTGAATAAATGAATAACACTTAGCTGAACAATAAAACCACAGAGACATGAATAACACTATAGCTGAAAAGCAATAAAACACACAGAGACATGAATAAATGAATAACAACTTTAGCTGAAACAATAAAACACACAGAGACATGAATAAATGAATAACACTTAGCTGAAACAATAAAACACACAGAGACATGAATAAATGAATAACACTTTAGCTGAAACAATAAAACACACAGAGAGATGAATAAATGAATACACACTTTAGCTGAAACAATAATACCACAGAGACATGAATAAAATGAATAACACTTTAGCTGAAACAATAAAACCCACAGAGAAATGAATAAATGAATAACACTTTAGCTGAAACAATAAACACACAGAGAAATGAATAAATGAATAACACTTTAGCTGAAACATAAACCCACACGAGCAGTACATGAATAACACTATAGCTGAAACAATAAAACACACAGAGACATGAATCAATGAATAACACTTTAGCTGAAACAATAAAACACACAGAGACATGAATAATGAATAACACTTTAGCTGAACAATAACACACACAGAGACATGAATAAATGAATAACACTTTAGCTGAAACAATAAAACACAGAGAGATGAATAAATGAATAACACTTTAGCTGAAACAATAAAACCCACAGAGACATGAATAAATGAATAACACTTTAGCTGAAACAATAAAACCCACAGAGACATGAATAAATGAATAACACTTTAGCTGAAACAATAAAACACACAGAGAGATGAATAAATGAATAACACTTTAGCTGAAACAATAAATACCCACAGAGAACATGAATAAATGAATAACACTTTAGCTGAAACAATAAAACACCAGGACATGAATAAATGAAACACTTTAGCTGAAACAATAAAACCCACAGGACATGATACTGAATAACACTTTAGCTGAAACAATAAAACACACAGAGAATGAATAAATGATAACACTTTAGCTGAAACAATAAAACACACAGAGACATGAATAAATGATAACACTTTAGCTGAAACAATAAAACCCACAGAGAAATGAATAAATGAATAACACTTTAGCTGAAACAATAAAACACACAGAGACATGAATAAATGAATAACACTTTAGCTGAAACATAAAACACACAGAGACATGAATAAATGAATAACACTTTAGCTGAAACAATAAAACCCACAGAGACATGAATAAATGAATAACACTTTAGCTGAAACAATACAAACCCACAGAGAAATGAATAAATGAATAACACTTTAGCTGAAACAATAAACCCACAGAGAAATGAATAAATGAATAACACTTTAGCTGAAACAATAAAACACACAGAGACATGAATAAATGAATAACACTTTAGCTGAAACAATAAAACCCACAGAGAAATGAATAAATGAATAACACTTTAGCTGAAACAATAAAACCCACAGAGACATGAATAAATGAATAACACTTTAGCTGAAACAATAAAACCAACAGAGAAATGAATAAATGAATAACACTTTAGCTGAAACAATAAAACCCACAGAGAACATGAATAAATGAATAACACTTTAGCTGAACAATACAACCCACAGAGAAATGGGTAAATGAATAACACTTTAGCTGAAACAATAAAACCCACAGAGAAATGAATAAATGAATAACACTTTAGCTGAAACAATAAAACCCCACAGAGACATGAATAAATGAATAACACTTTAGTCTGAAACAATAAAACCCACAGAGAAATGAATAAATGAATAACACTTTAGCTGAACCAATAAAACACACAGAGAAATGAATAAATGAATAACACTTTAGCTGAAACAATAAAACACACAGAGACATGAATAAATGAATAACACTTTAGCTGAAACAATAAAACCCACAGAGAAATGAATAAATGAATAACACTTTAGCTGAACAATAAAACCCACAGAGAATGAATAAATGAATAACACTTTAGCTGAAACCAATAAAACACACAGAGAGATGAATAAATGAATATAACACTTTAGCTGAAACAATAATACCCACAGAGACATGAATAAATGAATAACACTTTAGCTGAAACAATAAAACACACAGAGAAATGAATAAATGAATAACACTTTAGCTGAAACAATAAAACACACAGAGACATGAATAAATGAATAACACTTTAGCTGAAACAATAAAACACACAGAGACATGAATAAATGAATAACACTTTAGCTGAAACAATAAAACCCACAGAGACATGAATAACACTATAGCTGAAACAATAAAACACACAGAGACATGAATAAATGAATAACACTTTAGCTGAAACAATAAAACACACAGAGACATGAATAAATGAATATACTTTAGCGTGAAAACAATAAAACACACAGAGACATGAATAGATGAATAACCCTTTAGCTGAAACAATAAAACACACAGAGAGATGAATAAATGAATAACACTTTAGCTGAAACAATAAAAACACACAGAGACAATGAATAAATGAATAACACTTTAGCTGAAACATAAAACACACAGAGACATGAATAAATGAATAACACTTTAGCTGAACAATAAAACACACAGAGAGATGAATAAATGAATAACACTTTAGCTGAAACAATAATAGACCCACAGAGACCTGAATAAATGATAACACTTTAGCTGAAAACAATAAAAACCCACAGAACATGATAAATGAATAACACTTTAGCTGAAACAATTAAAAAAACACACAGAGACATGAATAGAGATGAATAACAACTTTAGCTGAAACAATAAACACAACAGAGACATGAATAAAATGAATAACACTTTAGCTGAACAATAAAACACACAGAGAGATGAATAATGAATAACACTTTAGCTGAAACAATAATACCCACAGAGACATGAATAAATGAATAAAACTTTAGCTGAAACAATAAAAACCCACAGAGAAATGAATAAATGAATAACACTTATAGCTGAAACAATAAAAACACACAGAGACATGAATAAATGAATACACTTTAGCTGAAACAATAAAAACCCACAGAGACATGAATAGACACTATAGCCTGAAACAATAAAACACCACAGAGACATGAATAAATGAATAACACTTTAGCTGAAACAATAAAACACACAGAGACATGAAATAAATGAATAACACTTTAGCTGAAACAATAAAACACACAGAGACATGAATAAATGAATAACACTTTAGCTGAAACAATAAAACCACACAGAGACATGAATAAAATGAATAACACTTTAGCTGAACAATAAAACACACAGAGACATGATAAATGATAACACTTTAGCTGAAACAATAAAACACACAGAGAAGAATGAATAAATGAATAACACATTTAGCTGAAACAATAAAACCCACAGAGACATGAATAAATGAATAACACTTTAGCTGAAACAATAAAACCCACAGAGACATGAATAAATGAATAACACTTTAGCTGAAACAATAAAACCACAGAGAAATGAATCAAATGAATAACACTTTAGCTGAAACAATAAAACACACAGAGAAATGAATAAATGAATAACACTTTAGCTGAAACAATAAAACCCACAGAGAATGAATAAATGAATAACACTTTAGCTGAAACAATAAAACCCACAGAGACATGAATAAATGAATAACACTTTAGCTGAAACAATAAACACACAGAGACATGAATAACAACTATAGCGGAAACAATAAAACACACAGGAGACATGAATAAATTAATAACACTTTAGCTGAAACAATAAAACACACAGAGACATATAACACCTATAGCTGAAAACAATAAAACACACAGAGACATGAATAAATGGAATAACACTTTAGCTGAAACAATAAAACACACAGAGACATGAATAAATGAATAACACTTTAGCTGAAACAATAAAACCCACAGAGAAATGAATAAATGAAATAACACTTTAGCTGAAACAATAAACCCACAGAGACATGAATAAATGAATAACACTTTAGCTGAAACAATAAAACCCACAGAGAAATGAATAAATGAATAACACTTTAGCTGAAACAATAAAACCCACAGAGAAATGAATAAATGAATAACACTTTAGCTGAAACAATAAATCCCACAGAGAAATGAATAAATGAATAACACTTTAGCTGAAACAATAAAACCCACAGAGAAATGAATAAATGAATAACACTTTAGCTGAAACAATAAAACACACAGAGACATGAATAAATGAATAACACTTTAGCTGAAACAATAAAACCCACAGAGACATGAATAACACTATAGCTGAAACAATAAAACACACAGAGACATGAATAAATGAATAACACTTTAGCTGAAACAATAAAACCCACAGAGACATGAATAAATGAATAACACTTTAGCTGAAACAATAAAACCCACAGAGACATGAATAAATGAATAACACTTTAGCTGAAACAATAAAACCCACAGAGAAATGAATAAATGAATAACACTTTAGCTGAAACAATAAAACCCACAGAGACATGAATAAATGAATAACACTTTAGCTGAAACAATAAAACCCACAGAGAAATGAATAAATGAATAACACTTTAGCTGAAACAATAAAACCCACAGAGACATGAATAAATGAATAACACTTTAGCTGAAACAATAAAACCCACAGAGAAATGAATAAATGAATAACACTTTAGCTGAAACAATAAAACACACAGAGACATGAATAAATGAATAACACTTTAGCTGAAACAATAAAACACACAGAGACATGAATAAATGAATAACACTTTAGCTGAAACAATAAAACCCACAGAGAAATGAATAAATGAATAACACTTTAGCTGAAACAATAAAACCCACAGAGACATGAATAAATGAATAACACTTTAGCTGAAACAATAAAACCCACAGAGAAATGAATAAATGAATAACACTTTAGCTGAAACAATAAAACCCACAGAGAAATGAATAAATGAATAACACTTTAGCTGAAACAATAAAACCCACAGAGACATGAATAAATGAATAACACTTTAGCTGAAACAATAAAACCCACAGAGAAATGAATAAATGAATAACACTTTAGCTGAAACAATAAAACCCACAGAGAATGAATAAATGAATAACACTTATAGCTGAAACAATAAAACACACAGAGAGATGAATAAATGAATAACACTTTAGCTGAAACAATAAAACCCACAGAGACATGAATAAATGAATAACACTTTAGCTGAAACAATAAAACCCACAGAGAAATGAATAAATGAATAACACTTTAGCTGAAACAATAAAACACACAGAGAAATGAATAAATGAATAACACTTTAGCTGAAACAATAAAACCCACAGAGAAATGAATAAATGAATAACACTTTAGCTGAAACAATAAACAGACAGAAACATTTATGGTTCGAATGTGGATCATTTCATATCCCCAAGGTAATTTCAAATTTAACACGAACTCTTTTCTATTTGTTAGAACGGCATTGTCATGGTGCGGGATCGCAAGGCTGCCAAATACTGCGGAGGAATATGGGATGAATGGGGCATTATGCGATGCTGCGCTAGTTATTTGTGGTCTCTCTCTCTCTCACTCTCTCTCTCTCTCTCCTCTCTCTCTCTCTCTCTCTCTCTCTCTCTCTCTCTCTCTCTCTCTCTCTCTCTCTCTCTCTCTCTCTCTCCAACCTTTGGGCCCCTGAGACGCACGATGAGACTATTGTCATGATGTCTCTCAAAACAAACTCAACAAGGCCTCTGGTTGCAGTCGACTAAACATCAAGGACGATGATTTTATTTGCAGTGCTGTACAGACAACTACATTACACAGTATTCCATCAGCCGGCCAAGCTCCCTCCTATAGCATAAGGGGTCGTTGATCACAGTACCACTGGTGGCCATATGTATAATGCGCCGAACGTCCAATTGTCTTTCACAATCCTTTTCTCTCGTTTTTTAAAGTGTGGCTGAACCAAAACTAAAACCCCGGCCTGAAAGGCGTGAGTCCCTGTTGTTTAAGCTCGTGCGCTGACTGTCGTTTCATGTGAATGTCTGTGGCTATTAACTGGTGAAGTCTTTATGTGGATCATAACGGTATTTTGAAATGACTGTTGGCGTCTGTTAGTGTGCTGTTCCTAACAGCTACATAAATAAACTGCAATAATAATAGTAATATTACTACAATAATAATAATAATAATAATAATAATATATATATATATATATATATATATATATATATATATATATATATATATATATATATATATATATGTATATACAATAATTAAAAAAAATTGTGTGTTTGTTATTTGACCTATGCTGGTTTAATATAAATTATGAGACCTCTGGTGCTATCTCAATGGTTTGATACGAATTCTGTCCATATCCCATAGTTGTAGGTTCATGTGTATGATAGACATGACTAATGAAGACACTATATTTGGAGTGTCTAGTTGGTCATTCGTCGAAGTACGTTTGTTCCTGCAGCGAGGTGCCGTCGTCATTTGGACGTGACAGGTTCGAATCCCAGTCGGTAACTATAGCTTTCAAATTGTATGTTGCCTAGTGTGTCCTCTAGTCTCTACTTCCTTCTTCTCCTTCTGTGAGCGCCAAACAATACTATGTGTGTTTATTTATGTAACTGTCTCAGTGGCCTCAATGGGTTCCCCAATTGATTTCCTGTTCCTAACAAACGAGTGGATATCTCAATGTTCCGTGCCAAAAGTGAAAAAGTATCGCTCTGGCTGTTAACTGACGCAGTTTCGTGATGTCTTTTTATTACGCTTAGTTGGTGCGTTTAGGTGTCTTAGGTATTATCTGTTAGCATCGTTTCGTGGTTTATATGTGTGAAATATAACTTATTACTTTCTGCGACATGGCAGGCATAATTGCTAACTCCTAACTATATTTGAACAATCGATTATTGTTCGTCGAATATAGTATTCGAAATGCTTTTTCTTTGTTCACGTTATGAACATAGTTTATGAGAGGTTGAGAAATCAACGAAGAGGGCGTTTAACAGCTTTTCTGCTGCACAGGGATTCCAGAAAAGAAAGTTAATCAGTCTTCATGAATGACTTGTTTAACGTGTACCTGGATACTGTTTTCTAGGACTCGGGTACAAAGATCAAGCAGTCGCCATACAGTCTATGAGCAAGGATTTGTTTAAAACATTACTGAACATACGTCCTACGATATGTGAGGCGGACATTCAGATTACCGGCCACCCATTGCCATCTACTAAATCACGCAATGCATTTATATTTTATCAATTGTTGAGTAAACGTTATACATGTGTTGCCTTGATTGTGTAGATGTTGCATATTTGTTACATTGATTGTGTAGATGTTGCATATGTGTTATCTTGATTGTGTAGATGTTATATACCTGTTGCCATGATTGTGTAGATGTTATGTATCTGTTCCCATGATTGTGTAGATGTTATGTGTCTGTTCCCATGATTGTGTAGATGTTATATCTGTTCCCATGATTGTGTAGTATGTTATGTATCTGTTCCCATGATTGTGTAGATGTTATAGTATCTGTTCCCATGATTGTGTAGATGTTATGTGATCTGTTCCATGATTGTGTAGATGTTATGTATCTGTTCCCAGATTGGTAGATGTTAGTATCTGTTCCCATGATTGTGTAGATGTTATATATCTGTTCCCATGATTGTGTAGATGTTATATATCTGTTCCCATGATTGTGTAGATGTTATATATCTGTTCCCATGATTGTGTAGATGTTATGTGTCTGTTCCCATGATTGTGTAGATGTTATGTATCTGTTCCCATGATTGTGTAGATGTTATGTATCTGTTCCCATGATTGTGTAGATGTTATGTATCTGTTCCCATGATTGTGTAGATGTTATGTATCTGTTCCCATGATTGTGTAGATGTTATGTATCTGTTCCCATGATTGTGTAGATGTTATGTATCTGTTCCCATGATTGTGTAGATGTTATGTATATGTTCCCATGATTGTGTAGATGTTATGTATTTGTTCCCATGATTGTGTAGATGTTATGTATATGTTCCCATGATTGTGTAGATGTTATGTATCTGTTCCCATGATTGTGTAGATGTTATGTATATGTTCCCATGAATTGTGTAGATGTTCTGTATCTGTTCCCATGATTGTGTAGATGTTATGTATCTGTTTCCCATGATTGTGTAGATGTTATGTATCTGTTCCCATGATTGTGTAGATGTTATGTATATGTTCCATGATTGTGTAGATGTTATGTATCTGTTCCCATGATTGTGTAGATGTTATGTATCTGTTCCCATGATTGTGTAGATGTTATGTATCTGTTCCCATGATTGTGTAGATGTTATGTATCTGTTCCCATGATTGTGTAGATGTTATGTAATCTGTTCCCATGATTGTGTAGATGTTATGTATATGTTCCCATGATTGTGTAGATGTTATGTATCTGTTCCCATGATTGTGTAGATGTTATGTATCTGTTCCCAGATGATTGTGTAGATGTATGTATATGTTCCCATGATTGTGTAGATGTTATGTATCTGTTTCCATGATTGTGTAGATGTTATGTATCTGTTCCCATGATTGTGTAGATGTTATGTATATGTTCCCATGATTGTGTATATGTTATGTATCTGTTCCCATGATTGTGTAGATTGTTATGTATCGTTCCCATGATTGTGTAGATGTTATGTATCTTTTCCCATGATTGTGTAGATGTTATGTATATGTTCCCATGATTGTGTAGATGTTATGTTATCTGTTCCCATGATTGTGTAGATGTTATGTATCTGTTCCCATGATTGTGTAGATGTTATGTATTTGTTCCCATGATTGTGTAGATGTTATGTATCTGTTCCCATGATTGTGTAGATGTTATGTATTTGTTCCCATGATTGTGTAGATGTTATGTATATGTTCCCATGATTGTGTAGATGTTATGTATCTGTTCCCATGATTGTGTAGATGTTATGTATCTGTTCCCATGATTGTGTAGATGTTATGTATATGTTCCCATGATTGTGTAGATGTTATGTATCTGTTCCCATGATTGTGTAGATGTTATGTATCGTTCCCATGATTGTGTAGATGTTATGTATCGTTCCCATGATTGTGTAGATGTTATGTATCTGTTCCCATGATTGTGTAGATGTTATGTATCTGTTCCCATGATTGTGTAGATGTTATGTATCGTTCCCATGATTGTGTAGATGTTATGTATATGTTCCCATGATTGTGTAGATGTTATGTATCTGTTCCCATGATTGTGTAGATGTTATGTATCGTTCCCATGATTGTGTAGATGTTATGTATCTGTTCCCATGATTGTGTATATGTTATGTATTTGTTCCCATGATTGTGTAGATGTTATGTGTCTGTTCCCATGATTGTGTAGATGTTATGTATTTGTTCCCAGGTGACGGCCAAGCCGAGGATTAGCAACCGGCCCGTCCCCCAGCAGCATAGAGACTCAACAAAAACATAAAATAGAATCTGTAAACTTTACCAGAACACGATCACAGGTGGCAACATGGACGTTGTGGTTAAAGCCTTCGTCAGCACACAAATAACAAACATACACAGATACAGCTACATGAAAACGCTGCATGAAAATATATAACTCTATATATATAACTCTATATACATATTACTGATCTGTTTCCTTGTTACAGATGTGACACGTGTGTAGCTCATCGCCTCGTGTTTATAAAATATCTTACATTTGTGTATCGCCACTTCTCTTGTAAACCAAGATGTACAGGCACCGTATCGCTTGGTTTAATGTGTCGTCTTCTAACTAGGGTTATATATATATTACGATCCTGTACTCTTTTTGTTATGTAGTCTGTCTTTTTTCATGCTTGAGGTATAAAGATACAAATGCTTTTTCTAAGTCTCACCTTTTTAGTTAGTTAATTAGTTAGTCAGTCAGTCAGTCAGTCAGTCAGTCAGTCAGCCAGTCAGTCAGTCAGTCAGTCAGTCAGTCAGTTAGTTAGTTAGTTAGGTAGGTAGGTAGGTAGGTAGGTAGCCAGCCAACCAGCCAGCCAGCCAGTCAGTCAGTCAGTCAGTTAGTTAGTTAGTTAGTTAGTTAGTTAGTTAATTAGTTAGTTAGTTAGTTAGTTAGTTAGTTAGTTAGTTAGTTAGTTAGTTAGTTAGGTTAGTTAGTTAGTTAGTTAGTTAGTTAGTTAGTTAATCTGTTGAGATTCTTGCAATACGGACATGTCAGTAGATGTTCAGATCGTCACCACAACGTAAGAATCAGTGTCCGTTCGACTAATAGTGTCAGTTCTGTGTCGGTTGACGAGACCCCGCATTCCCCCGATGTGCCTCTCGTGTCTGGCCGTGTTAATTCTTACTCCCAAGTGAGCATGAAACACTTCTGGAGTCTGTCTCGCCTCTTGTACACAAGGAGTCACCTTAGCTTGCAGTATATTCCTATGAGTTAATATTTTACAGACAGCTATCAGAAGCTGTTTCTTCTCCATTGGGTTATGTAGTTCCCTTTTCTTTCCTTGGGAATAGAGACACCTGACGTTGATATTCACCTTTCCTCCCCTGCCTTTTCATGTAGAGTTAATTCTGATGCTGTTAATTTGTTTCTTTTCAAATGGTGTTAATCTTTCCATTCCTACCTTTGATCTTGTTCATGCTTTCTCTTCAACCCTGGAGTGTAGGGTCACCTTGTGATGCTGTAAGTCTTTCCTCTTCACCATGGGGGCAAGAGACACTTGATGATATTGCTAGTTGTTCCTCTACTACCCTCTTTAGTAGAAACTGATTATGTTGTTGTCTGTTTTTTCTAATCTACCATGGGATGTCGAGACATCATGTGGTGTTGTAAATTTTTTTTCTCTTCACCTTTGGGATGGATGGACATCTTGCGATGTTGTCAGCCTTTCTTCTTCTGCCATGGAATGTAGAGACATGTAATTGTTAGACTTTCTTCTACTCTATGGCATAGAGCCATACTCTGATCAAGTTAGTCTTTAATCGTTTATCTTTAAGTTAAAGTGCACGTGGCTTTCCTGTATATCATATTCTTGTACATCGTATATAATGATATAAATAAAATTATAGCAACCTAAGATCAACTCGGGTTGTGTTAACTGTCCAGTGAGAGTATACTCATTGTGAGCTCGGGTAGTTGCAACGCTAGTTGTACTGTCTCGCGTATGTGTGAGTGTTGTTGTAGTTATTGTCACAGTCAGTCGAAGATTCAACTCTTGTAGGTATCATATACCAAGCAGCTCACCATACGTTGACTGATAACGTAATACTCCAATGCATTATTGTGAGGCGGAGTGGCTTAGACCTTCGAAGTCCACATCTACTACAGTAGAGCCAGGTCGTCTGATGATGTGAACGATGTGTATGTTTACAAAATATGGAAACGGTGGGATCCTGGGATATTAGAGCGGATATCTAGCTTGGGGCAATGGGGAAACAATAGGAAGACCAGGTTACTAGTTGTGCACCTGAAACATCTCAGGCAGTTGAACATTGATAAGGGCATGACAAAGTAACCGCTGTTCAAATTAAATTTCAACATTAGGAGACTTACCCACAGAAGAATATTTACAACACTTGCTTGGAGTTTGTGCACTGTGCTATGATGTTTGTTATATGATCTGTGAGAGGAGACTGAAGCACACCCGCAGATATCTGTATGGAATGACACCTGATCTATCCCCCAAAGCAAATGACACACGGCACTTAACTCTCTGTGTCCCAGGCAGATGTGTGTTTGAAGTAGTATATGTGTGCGTCAAGTTGTGTTAACGTAATGGTTGTCTGGGACAATCTGCTCATTCAGTAATATCTGGGATAGAAAGGATCTAAATAAGAACTAATATATAATGCGTTAATATAACAACTGTCTTGTGGGAATGGTTACACACCCCGGTCACACACACACACACAAGCGCAAGCACATACGTATACGCACGCACACTCACACACACACGCACAACGCACACACGCACTCTCGCAATCACGCACACACGCACACACATTTATTCTCGCATGTAAGGTCAGAAATATTATGGTGGGGGGAAAATTTACTTACCGTCCCTGACGTCAAAAATATGGGGTGGGTTTTACTTATCGCATGTAACGCCAAAAATATGATAGGGGGAGCATCTACTTAGCGTCTGTAACGTCAGAAATATGATGGGGGTGTTTCTCTTATCGCATGCATGTCAGAAATATGATGAGGGGAAAATTTGCTTAACGTCTGTAACATCAGAAATATGATGGGGGAAAAGTTTACTTAATGCATGTAACGTCAGAAATATGATGGGGGAAAATGTACGTAAAGTATGTAACGTCAGAAATATGACTGGGGACAAGTCTACGTAGCGTCTGTAACGTTAGAAATATGACTGGGGACAAGTCTACGTAGCGTCTGTAACGTTAGAAATATTATGTGGGAAATATTAACTTAATGTCTGTAACGTCAGAAATATGACTGGGGAAAAGTCTACGTAGCGTCTGTAACGTTAGAAATATGACTGGGGACAAGTCTACGTAGCGTCTGTAACGTTAGAAATATTATGTGGGAAATATTAACTTAATGTCTGTAACGTCAGAAATATGACTGGGGACAATTCTATGTAGCGTCTGTAACGTTAGAAATATTATGTGGGAAATATTAACTTAATGTCTGTAACGTCAGAAATATGACTGGGGACAAGTCTATGTAGCGTCTGTAACGTTAGAAATATTATGTAGGAAATATTAACTTAATGTCTGTAACGTCAGAAATATGACTGGGGACAAGTCTACGTAGCGTCTGTAACGTTAGAAATATTATGTGGGAAATATTAACTTAATGTCTGTAATGTCAGAAATATGATTGGGGGAGGGGGGATTTACTTAACGCATGTAACGTCGGCCGGTCTCCCTGGTCGAGGGGTTAGAAGCTTTCTCCGTAACCCCGAATACTCTCGTGGTTGACGTCAGCGCACGAGAATTGGAATCGCTTCGAGTCACGCCAGTAACTTATGAGGGTATGGAGCCGGTCGCTCAGAAAACAATGGCAAACTACTGATCGTAATCTTGCCAAGAAATCAACAATCAGCTGAAAGATGCTAATGTTGACAGCGATGTCCTGTAAAGGATATGCAACACTTACTGACACAAATTCGTTTGTACCAAACGAAGATTGGTCGTTGTCTAGATCATACTGCTCCTTCCATCTTACTGCAGTGTGGAAGCTGAGCTAGCCACCTGTCTCACACCACAAGTCACCACTACAACACACATCAGCCAGTCAGTGAACACGATTGAGTTTGCGCACATAATATCCATTTAATGCTGAATTAACACGGAACCACACAACATATAAATCCAGGAACAATAATTCTCTCAGAATATATCTTCATCACAACCGAACACTCGAATAACACTGCCTTCTCAAGGCCTACTTAATCTCATCCACCACGACAGTTTTACTAGCCACTCCTCAGGCCCGAACTCACTCGATCCAACCCACTCTGGATCTAAGCCTCCGCTAACTATCCGACCCTCTCTAGGGCTAGGCGTCAATTCACTATGTCTGCTGATAACCGGGCTCAGTCTTTAATCCTTAGTCTCAGACTTCCTATCACTGAAAACCACAGGGCAGAGTTCTATCACTAACTCCCCTATCATTCACTTTCCCAGACCACCGACCTACACTTGTCGGGTCCCAAAACTCCACTGTCCTTTTCAGTCTCCTGACTCCACACAACTACCCCACAGCTCAAACTGTCTGCCCCACAACTACGCTCGCCGGCTGACTTCTCCTTGACTCCCCCTTAAACTCACTGTCTTCTCATTTGCCCCCTTAAATCACTGTCTCCAATCTTCCCCATCTATCCTCTCATTTGCACCCTCCGGGGACTTACTACCCAGCCCCATTTTACCTCCGTCTATTATTTGGCCGGTGATGTCAATGACCCCCAGGCATGTTACACTTACTTACATGTAACATCGGGAATATTATGATGGGAACATCTACTTAACGTCTGTAACGTCATAAATATGATGGGGGAAATAATTTACTTAACGTCTGTAAAGTCAGAAATATGATTGGGTAGGGAAATTTACTTAACTTTTGTAACGTCAGAAATATGATTGGGGACAAATTTGCTGCACGCATGTAACGTCAGAAATATGATGAAGGGAATAGTTACATAACGTATGTAACATCAGAAATATGATGGGGGAATAATTTACTTAACGACTGTAACGTCAGAAATATGATGGGGAAAAACTTACTTAACATCTGTAACGTCAGAGATATAATGGAAGGAAAATTTATTTAACGCATGTAACGTCAGAAATATTATGGGGGAGGGGGGTGGAGATTTATTAATGCATGTAACGTCAGAAATATTATGGGAGGGGGGGAGGCAAATTTACTTAACGAATGTAAAGACAGAAATATGATGGGGGAAAATTTACTTAACAAATGTAACGTGAGAAATGTGACATAAGGAAAATTTACTTAACGTCTGTAAGTCAGAAATATGGTGGAGGAAAATTTACTTAACGGTTATAACGTCAGAAATATGATGAGGGAAAAATTTACATAAAGTCTGTAACGTCAAAAATATGTTGCTGTTTTTTTTTGGGGGGGGGGGGGTGGGGGATGGGGGGGGGGGGTTACTTAACGTCTGTAACATCAGAAATATGATGAGGGGAAAAGTCACATAACGCAGGTAACGTCAGTATATGATTGTGAGAACATTTTACTTAACGACTGTAACATAAGACATATGATGGGGGTGGGAGGGGGGGGGGATTTTACTCAACGACTGTAACGTCAGAAATATGATGGCGAAAAATTTACTAAGTGCATATAAATTCAGAAATACGAAATGGGAAAAATTTACTTCAAACAAAAAAAAAAATTTACTTTAACAATTTACAGGAACCAACCAATCATCCAAGCAACTGATCAGCCATCCAACCAACAACAAACCAACCATCAAAGCAAATAACCGACCAGCACAAAACAATTAACCGACCAGCGCAAAGCAAATAACCAGTCAGGCAATCAAGCAACAATTGATGGCCATATCAGTGGCCCTCCGTTGAATGAGAAGTATTACATTGGCACCTTGCCGTCTTGACAGACGATAGTTTGTGCTCTAAAAAGGCATAATAACTTTTAACTATGGCGGTAGCGAGTGTGACTGATAAGGCCAATTTGCGCTGTAAATGTCCGTTCACAGTGGGTGCATGTGAACACGTGGTCATTTCCACCATCATGCACCATCTTACGTCTCAAACGCTTGGTGTGTGACTTTTCTGCAATAATTTTCTCCTTTGACTTTATTCCATTTCTGATATTTGCCCTCCATACAACACGTTCAGCGGCGACTTGCTCCCAATGTGCATTATCAATGCCTGTATCAATCATGTCCCGCTTACACACATCTTTGTATCGTAGTAGAGGCCGACCCTGAGATCTCTTACCCATCTGTAATTCACCAAAAAAGATATCCTTTGGTATTCTACCATCATCCATCCTCCTAAGATGTCCTATCCATCTAAGTCTACGAAGACTGAGCATGGAATAAACTGTCACACAACCTGATCTTTCCAATACTTCAGTATTTGTGATTTTGTCTTGCCACTTAATACCAAGAATTCTTCGCAGACACCGCATATGAAAGCTGTTTAAATTGTTCTCTTGGTGTGAGTAAGTTGTCCAGGTTTCACTGCCATAGAGAAGAGTACTAAGGACACAGGCTTGATAGACAAGGACTTTTGTTTTGGCAGTAAGCTTCCTGTTCTCCCAGACTCTTTTTCTTAACCTGTTCATTGTTGTTGCTGCCTTACCAATCCGGATGTTGATTTCCTGATCTAGGGATAATTTGCTATTTACCACTGATCCTAGATATTTAAAATGGTCGACTATCTCTAGTTCGGCGTCGTCAATAAAGATTGATGGTACCCCATGTGCACCTTGTGACATAATCTGTGTCTTCTTTTTGCTAATTGTTAAACCAAATTCAGAACAAGCATTGGAGAATGCAGATAGTAGACATTGCAATTCTTCCTCAGAGTGGGTCGTAACTGCAGCATCATCTGCAAAAAGCAACTCTCTGATCAGTACCCTCCTAATTTTGGTCTTAGCCTTCAATCTCTGAGCATTGTAGAGGCCGCCATCTGAGCGTGAGTGAATGTATATACCACCATCCTGATCACGAAATGCATATTTCAGTAGAAGTGAAAAGTATATTCCAAAGAGGGTGGGAGCTAGTACACAACCTTGCTTAACTCCACTCTTGATTTCAAATTCTTCAGAAGTTGCACCATCAAACTTGATTATACCCTTCATGCCTGTGTGGAACGATTCCACAATGGACAGAAGAGTTGGTGGGCAGCCAATCTTCTTTAGTGCCTTGAACAGACAGACCCTCACGACTGACCAAATCAAATGCCTTTGTGAGGTCGATGAAGGCAATAAACAGTGGTTGATTCTGTTCACGGCATTTTTCTTGCATTTGTCGCAATGAGAATATCATATCAGTGGTAGACCGGTTCTGTCGAAAGCCACACTGTGATTCGGGGTAGACTTGATCTCCTAGGACTTGAAGTCTGCGCAGAACAATTCTGGCAAATACTTTTCCAACAATACACAGAAGTGAGATACCCCTATAGTTGTTGCAGTCGCTCCGATCGCCCTTGTTCTTGTACAGTGTTATGATGCTTGAATCTTTGAAATCCTGTGGGACTTGTCCTTCACGCCAGCATAGCTCTATTAGCTGGTGGATCTGTATAGTGAGTGTGTCTTGCCCACTCCTGATAACCTCTATTGGAATCCCATCCTTACCTGGAGCCTTGCCAGATGCAAGTTCATTTATAGCACACTTAACTTCTGTTACGGTGGGAAGTGTGTCCAGGTGGTCAAGAGTTGGTAGAGCCTCTATGGCGTTAAGGGCATCATCCGCTAGTTTGGTCTCACTTGAGTAAAGCTCCAAATAGTGCTCTACCCATCTGTCCATCTGCTGTTTCTTATCAGTGATGATTTCTCCAGTCAAGGTTTTCAATGGTGCACTTCTTTTGATCACTGGACCACAGGCTTTCTTTATTCCTTCATACATGCTTCTTATGTCTCCCTTATCACTTGCGATTTGAATGGACTCACATAACTTGATCCAATAATCATTTGCACACTGCCTGGCAGCCTTTTGCACATCCTTCCTAGCTTGCCTTAGCTCACTCAGAGTGTTACGCGTTGGTCTTTCCTTGCTTCTTAAGAGAGCGTTCTTCTTCTTATCAATCAAGGGCTGCAGAGTCTAGCTGTTGGCTGCAAACCAGTCCTGCCTCTTATGATCCACAGTGCCGTAAACCCCTACGGCAGTTTTATAAAGAGTTTCCTTAATTTGACCCCACTTTTCATTTACTGTACAATTTTCTGGTGTATCAGTGAAAGCGTCTTCAAGTTGCTGTTGAAACTGAATGCACTTTTCAGGATCATGAGTGTTAATAATATTAATCCTGGGGCTAGATTTGTGTTTAGCTGTGTAGATTCTCTTTAGTCTCAGTCTAACTCTTGCAACAACCAAAGAATGATCTGTATCACAGTCAGCACTGTGGTAGCTACGAGTCAATGATATATGGTTCAGATGTTGTCTCCGTGTGATGATGAAGTCCAGCTGATGCCAATGGCTGGATCTTGGATGTTTCCATGTGACCTTATGCATCTCTTTTGTTTTAAAAAAAGAGTTTGTAATACATAGGTCATTACTGGTGCAATGCTCCAGCAGCCTTTGCCCATTTTCATTCATGCGACCGATGTTGTATTTTCCAAGGGACACTGGCCATGAACTCGAGTCCTTGCCCACACGAGCATTGAAATCGCCGAGCATATAAATGTAGTCAGATTTTGGAACTGCCTTGATCACGGAGTCTAACTCCCCATAGAACAAGTCCTTCACATCATCAGAGGAATCGAGTGTCGGTGCATATGCAGTAATAATGGTGGCAAACCCACAAGAGGTTGCCAAGCGCAGGGATAATAGTCTTTCATTTCCTCCTGCTGGAATTTCAATCATTCCCAGTAGCGAATTCTTCACTGCAAAGCCCACACCGTGTTGCCTTTTTTCTGCCTGCCCTCTACCCTTCCAGAAAAAGGTGTAGTTGTTTTCCCTGAGTGACCCTTCCTCAGCGAGGCGAGTCTCCTGCAGGCCAGCAATATCAATGTTAAGACGATTGAGTTCGGCATCAATCACAGCCGTTTTTCTCACGTCGTCAATATTGGTCAAGTCAGTGGAAAATCCTGGACACATGGTTCTCACATTCCAGGTTGCAAGCCGTAGCTTGAGGTTTCTATTTTTATTTTTGTTTGTACCTGGTGCATTGGTTTTACAGCCTGCGATTCAGATTTTGTCCTAGCCCCAAGCACCCATTGAAGCAGGCAGGCTGTGGCGGATCAGCACCTAATTGGCTGGGGGCTGCCCAGCTTGAGGCGGGCGGTAGCTGATCAGTGACACCTATAGGTGTCTCCCACCGTCAGAGGCAACGCGTGGCGCCCCATGTCTACGCCAACTGACAAGGACTTATAACCCGTAACAGTTGCCTCTCGCTTTGATTCCGAGACCAGTTAAGACCAGGGATGGAGTTATTGCCTCTCCATAGCACAAAGCCTGGGCTAAAATATAGAGATCATGTGTTGCCCATGCAGCATGATCCCTCTCTCGGCCTGCCTAGTTCACTCCAGAGGAAAGGTAACACCCCTACATCTGGAACAAGACAAGCTGCAGAAGCTGCCGGATCAGCAAAGCAATGCTCTAACTGCCCGCCTGTCGGAGCTTCGATCCTAGACCAGTCGCCAACCAAGGCTTAGGGCCTGGTCTGCCCTGCCATGACAATTTTGTCTTTAGCTTGCATTTCCTCGCACCAGGGTAAGGCTTGTACCCTCCCAATTGAGCTCTTCCGCCCGAAGCCGTTGGCACAATGTGGGGTGTCGGGTTTGGTAAGCGCCGCCCAACGTTCGGCGCTAACAGAAACCAACGTTGAATGAGAAGTATTAGCAATTCTTGATACCTCTATGAATGAAACAATTCTTCTTTCTCTTCACATAAAGGCTATCGGTGGGACACTGACAACGTGACCCGCTGAGTGACCATGGTTCTAAACATATGGGGCTTGCACCATACACCCAGTACACTTCATGAACAAGGGTTCTATTATTGTACTTGTTTAAACTGTTGCATAACAGCACTACACGGCTCTGGGAAGTGAACTCTAGACACAAGGGTTCTATTATTTTACTTGTTTAAACTGTTGCCCCACAGCACTACACGGCTCTGGGAAGTGAACTCTAGACACAAGGATTCTATTATTTTACTTGTTTAAACTGTTGCCCCACAGCACTACACGGCTCTGGGAAGTGAACTCTAGACACAAGGGTTCTATTATTTTACTTGTTTAAACTGTTGCCCCACAGCACTACACGGCTCTGGGAAGTGAACTCTAGACACAAGGGTTCTATTATTTTACTTGTTTAAACTGTTGCCCCACAGCACTACACGGCTCTGGGAAGTGAACTCTAGACACAAGGGTTCTATTATTTTACTTGTTTAAACTGTTGCCCCACAGCACTACACGGCTCTGGGAAGTGAACTCTAGACACAAGGGTTCTATTATTTTACTTGTTTAAACTGTTGCCCCACAGCACTACACGGCTCTGGGAAGTGAACTCTAGACACAAGGGATTCTATTATTTTACTTGTTTAAACTGTTGCCCCACAGCACTACACGGCTCTGGGAAGTGAACTCTAGACACAAGGGTTCTATTATTTTACTTGTTTAAACTGTTGCCCCACAGCACTACACGGTTCTGGGAAGTGAACTCTAGACACATGGATTCTATTATTGTACTTGTTTAAACTGTTGCCCCACAGCACTACACGGTCCTGGGAAGTGAACTCTAGACACAAGGGTTCTATTATTTTACTTGTTTAAACTGTTGCCCCACAGCACTTCACGGTTCTGGGAAGTGAACTCTAGACACATGGATTCTATTATTGTACTTGTTTAATCTGTTGCCCCACAGCACTACACGGCTCTGGGAAGTGAACTCTAGACACAAGGGTTCTATTATTTTACTTGTTTAAACTGTTGCCCCACAGCACTACACGGCTCTGGGAAGTGAACTCTAGACACATGGATTATATTATTGTACTTGTTTAAACTGTTGCCACACAGCACTACACAGCTCTGGGAAGTGAACTCTACACCAAAGAGATGGAGAGATCGTGGAAGTTTTGAAATGCTATGTTATCGATGACTGCAACAATTGAGCTGGAGAGACTTAGCCTAAATATAGTAGCAAGATAAAAGTTATGGTAATATGAAAGGAACAAATCGTATCTAAGTATAATTAATGTACATGATGCTATTTTAAGCAAGGGCAGAAATTCAAACATCTAGGAACATTGATAACATCCCATGGGCGATGTATAACAGAGGTAAGAGCGGTACAAGCAAACACTGCACTTTATAGATTGAAAAACATCGTATGCAATAAATCCTTGTCATTGGCAGTTAGAAAAAAAAAAGAATCCGAGAAGGTTAATCCGGTCAACAAATGCCAGAAGACGTCGGATGTGTCGACCGAAAGGTGCAAATATCGCATCTCTGCTGTAAACATGCACAACGCAATTACACCCAAAACAACATTCAGGACGAATGCAGAAGAAGAAGATTGATTGATTAGGTGATTGATTGATTGATTGATTGATCTTTATTTTAGACGGGTTACAAATTGGGCACGAAGGCCCGTCTTACATTCGGCCCTTCCAATCACTCATCTTTCGTTCATCAATACGTAGGGGAAAAAACATTGTCAAATGAATGTTGTAAACATAAACAATCATATTACCATGTTATGAGACATATCCCCCACCCATCCACAACACACACACACATCCCACCCACCCACACATCCCCCAACCACGCACACACCCCCAGGCACACATATATGCCCCAAGCCCATCCCACCCACACACCCCCGCCTACACGCATCTCCCCTACCACACAAACCCACCCATCCGCTAACCCACACCACACCCCCAACCACTCAGCCAAACACACACCCCCAACCACACATTCGCCCATCCACACAAAAACCACACATCCCCTGCCAACCCACACATCATGCACCCACCCACACACATCCCCACCCACACATCCCCCACCACACAATCTCCCCTACCCACACACATCCCTCACCCACACACATCCCCCACCCACGAACTGATCTATCAACCACTCACACCCACACATCCCCCACTCACCCATCAACACATACATCCCCCACCTACTTACCCAATTTCACACACACAACCATCCAGCCAAACACACATCCCCTACCTTCACATATCCCTCACCCACCCACACATCCAAACCCAACCACACCTCCCCCACCTACCCACACACACATTCCTCACAAGAAAAAATTCGTGCATGTTACACAGAACCAGTTTTAACACATGGTTTTGAATTCTGGACAATAAGTAAACAAGCAAAAATTAATCCAAATAAATTTTCCAAATGTAGTCTTTGTAAAAGAATGCTGAATATTCTGTGGACAGCCAAAATGAAAAATAACATGTTTTAAAGGAGGCCAAGACACAAAGACAACGTTTCACAAACATCAAAACAATGCAGTCATCAGGTTTGTCACATTGTGAGAAGACAAACTAGAGCACATTGTGACAACTGGAAATATTTCGAGAAATAAAGATAGAGGTCGACAAAAGAACATGATTGACTGTTATGTGCCATGGCACGTGAGGGGCACAGCACTAGAGTTGATACATCAATCAATTGGTTGATACATGCCTTTGAGATAACAATACGTGAACAAGTATGATTACCTACGCTAGTCAACAAGGCACTTGATGATGATTATGACGAGCTGAACAGAAAATAGATCGCATACACAAAACCTACAACTCATATATGTGAGACATGGAGAAATATCACTGGAGATATACTGGAAGACAAAATCCACGGCAAGAGAAACAGTGGAAGGGCTAGAAACAATGACATCACAGAAGCAAGCAGTCATGTTGGGCCTCAAACATGTGCGGGGGACAGTTCCCGAGAACATGTGATAGTGAATGACAAGGTCGACTTCAGCACCAGTCCTTTAACTCATTAAGCTGTTGATGATAATATTGGTAACGTTACTCGAAAACTCCCACTTTCGCTTTAGGCATGTGCAATACACAGAAATATACTGTTTAAAAAAAAAAATTTTAAACAAAAAACAAGAAAAGAAAAGAAACGCATAGCTACCGAAGGCATACACACAGCCATAATTTGGACATTCAATAACTTTATCATTTTAATGAATTGCACAAAAGAATGCCTTAGGGTTCAGCCAATCAATTGACAGTCGTTTTGCATCTGGGTCACGAGAGTTTTTTGGCTTACGGGCTTTCCCGCGAGTGTGGTGTGTGGACTCCTCTTGCATCGATCAGCGACTGGCATCTCCTGGGCATGGATGCGATCAGACGTCTGATGTGGGCCTGTGGGATGGCTGCCCACTCTTCTTGTAGTGCCTGGAACAGATCACGACGATTGGCTGGAGCAACGTCTCGGCGACAAACACGTCTATGCAGCTCATCCAACAGGTGCTCAATCAGACTCATGACTGGAGACAGGAATGGCCAGGGAAGGGTGAGAATGGTGTTGGCAATCAGGACATGTGTGGTCACCCGTGGACATTGGGATCTGGCATTGTCCTGTTGAAACACAAATCTGTGGGCTGCCAAAAGTAGAAGAACATTTAGTTGAAGAATTTCATTGACGTATCGTGGTGCATTAAATTCAGATCAACACGTGCATTTGACACTGTAGAGAACATTTCAGGCAGCAAATTTTACTTACAAACTCATAAAAACCCTCCCTTGGATATCTATGTTTCTTCTTTTTGAACAATATAATATTTTACACTGCGCTGGGTGTATCCAGCTGAATAAATGACACATTAGTGTCTATTTGAACACTTCCGGCTCTTCATTTATATGAGCCAATGATGAATTATGACCTGGTCAGTGGTGGGTCGCCCGTGTTCGGTTAGATACACATATTTTGTTTTAACAGCCTGAGATCTCTAAAGCAATAACTGTCCTTAGTCAAAAGCGTTAAACGTCCTTTCGTCATCATCATCACAATCACCGTTATCATCATGGTCATCTCCATCATCATCATTATAAAGTTAGACATTCGAAGACTGGTGATAAATTCGATTGTTCATACAATTTCAAAGTCCTTATTCACAGAATTCACTTCAGCTCTCCGCAACTCTGAACTCCAATTTCCCCATCTGCATTTGTATTATGCAATACTGTTTATTACATTCACAAATAGCATGTTCATACCAACTCTATGCTAATACTGTCAAGCTAGGACATGATCCAAATCACACATACACAAAATCAACACCTGCGATATGAGATGCCTTGGAAATAATGCGAACTTAACTATCCGAGATCGAGTAAGAAATGATGTTATTAGACAGACAGTGGGATCAACACCTTGTGCCACAAACATCGACAGTTAGAATATCAAATGGTTTGACCATCTCGTTAGATTGCAACACTATCAGTTACCCTCACTGGCGTCACACCAAAGACGGTATGAGACAAGAGGGCGTTTTCAGAGACCTGTCTATCTTCCCACTTTTGCTCACTGATCTCAGACATGCAATTTACCACATTCGGATTCACACACAATGGTAATAATGACTGCACTAGGATACGAACAGGAAATGTTTCCTGTACAAGCTTTATTACATTGTAACGTGTTTAACAGTTACTTGACCACACGTTCACTCTCTCTGGCGGGCTGAGTGGTCTCGAGGTATGGTGTCCGCCTCGAGTGCTGGAGGTCCCGGGTTCAGGCCCCGATGAGGACCGGGATTTATTGCTTGCTTGTGTTCGTTGGCTTGAGCTCCAACGCGAAGTCCTGTATGTCGGATGTAGACATCCTGTTGTCCAACATCAGTGTGATGTCATACAGGACCTGAGGTTTGCGTGAGTATCCGTTGTCCCATGTCTGGCTTATTGGTGTGCAGACTGGTGGTTCCTCGCCGTGCAGGCAGACACTCTCCGACTTCGGAGGAATCAACGATCCTACTGACTTTAGCCAGGACCCCGAAGGGACCTGTTGCCCAGGACGCCCGACGTGGACGCGTCAATAGGTCTTGGCCAGTATATAACCCGGCCCTGGTGCCTTGGAAACACCTCTGTTGCCCAGGACGCTCGACGAGGACGCGTCAATAGGTCTTGGCCAGTATATAACCCGGCCCTGGTGCCTTGGAAACACCTCTGTTGCCCAGGACGCTCGACGAGGACGCGTCAATAGGTCTTGGCCAGTATATAACCCGGCCCTGGTGCCTTGGAAACACCTCTGTTGCCCAGGACGCTCGACGAGGACGCGTCAATAGGTCTTGGCCAGTATATAACCCGGCCCTGGTGCCTTGGAAACACCTCTGTTGCCCAGGACGCTCGACGAGGACGCGTCAATAGGTCTTGGCCAGTATATAACCCGGCCCTGGTGCCTTGGAAACACCTCTGTTGCCCAGGACGCTCGACGAGGACGCAGTCAACAGGTCTTGGCCAGTATATAACCCGACCCTGGTGCCTTGGAAACACCTCTGTTGCCCAGGACGCTCGACGAGGACGCGTCAATAGGTCTTGGCCAGTATATAACCCGGCCCTGGTGCCTTGGAAACACCTCTGTTGCCCAGGACGCTCGACGAGGACGCGTCAACAGGTCTTGGCCAGTATATAACCCGACCCTGGTGCCTTGGAAACACCTCTGTTGCCCAGGACGCTCGACGAGGACGCGTCAATAGGTCTTGGCCAGTATATAACCCGGCCCTGGTGCCTTGGAAACACCTCTGCGTCCCGATACCGGGATTTATTTAAAAATTCCACCTGGACTTCCAGTAATAAAATTTCCCCTGGTCTCTGGGTAGTGAGATCGGACGCCCGTGTGTATTGTTGTGCACGCAAAAGATCCCTTGGCAGTTGGAAATCGAAAAAGAGTAGCCTAACGGCCCTGCCCGGGCAAAATTTCGAGTTAAAAATCTACCAAAAGTACTTCAGGATCCTCGCCGATGCAACAGAGTTCGTGCATTGAGCTGAGTTTCTCCAGACCCAGGTTTGAGTTAGGAGGAAAACGGAGCACTTATGGGTAAACCGTGTGCCGTGATGTTGATCCAACGACTGAACTAAACTAAACGTTCACTCTCTACACAATTCAGTCCACACAACCCACTCTTACGGTCGGACACTCATTCTCACGGACGGCCAGACATTCGGTCCGTCTACGAAGAAGATATATCGCACAATATCACACCTCGCACTATCAGCTATCACAGTCTCCCGCCTTGCGGTCATATCCCATCTAGCCCACGACTAGAATCCCGACACACACACATCAGTCGCATCTATCCGTCCGACACTATCGTGCTATCGTCCACCTCCCTATAATCTCAAAACGTCCGTCTCTGTTCGTCGTCTCTCACCTACTGCCTCGTTCCCTGTCCAGTCTTCCCCCCAGCCACGTGGGTCTGACCACGGGCTTCTTGCCTGATCTCCAGTCAGTCAAGCCGTGGCGTCTCTGTAGTGCGTAGTATCCTACTGTCCTTGATCCCGGCTAAAGTCTGTGGTCGCTTGTGACCTGTCTTAGGTCACTGTCTATTTACTAGCTGTCACGCTGTCGTTTCTTACATTCATCAGGACTCTGACAGGCGCCCGAGACAAAAATAAATTTCGACATCAATCACACGGAATGACACTATCCAATACTACCAATCGGGCACTAGAAATGTGGGTAATTCTCTCAACGACACCTGACGGTAAAAGTAGGAGATGATGACGACACATGTTTGATTGCGCAAGTGGTAAACTTTTGTTCCGGTAGCCTGGGAAATGTCGACTACAAAAACTGGAATCTATGGTTGGTTTCATCCTTAGTGTTGAAGTTTGTTGCATGTCCTTTACAGCACGTCACAGTCAACCCCAGCACTTGCTGACTGTTGGTGAGCTGCTAGGATTTGTGAGCTGAATAGTTTCTATAGGTTAATGAACTGCTGACGTCACCTACCATCAACATCAACCTGCCTGTTTCCAAATAGCTTGATTTCGAACCCACGGGTCGTTATGCCGGGGAATTATGAAACTACGCCTATCACTATCCCCTGAGGCATTAACTCCTGTTTTGCTAACTAGCTAACTGACTTACTTAGAGTACCTGATCAAACATAGCCTTCTATGAACGACATTTTGGGAACTCGTACATTTCTGGTCATTGTTAGTAAAAGAAATGTAATGCTCAAATCTCGTAATTATATCAGAAGGTCACCCCACATGTTAACACACAGATTACCAGAAAGGGTCTTTAGGAAATCGCCGAAAAGAATACGAGCTGTATATTGTAATAATCTGGGCTTTTGAAGTTTCCAATCCTAGTGCCGATCTGAGCAGAGTTTACACACAGAAGCAACAAACAATATGTTGGACGAATTATTGCCTGACATATTTCGCTGCATCTCGTCAGGTGTCGCATATACTTTACAGGACGTCGCAAGTATCCCCAACATTGTTTCGCTGTTTGCGATCTGTTGGCAAGTTTATGGTTGCTATTGCTTCCTGAACGGTCGGCACACATACCATTGAATGAAAACTAACGCAAGGCGGTATGCTGTCAAATGGCCCGCAATTGTGTTTCCAACACAGAGCCGCATATCATATGAAGTGACTAATACTCTAGCTGAAACACATAAGACACATAGACATATAAACACATAAGACACATCTATATATATAAAACAAAGTGTATGTATGTAAATATATATGTATGTCCTTTATTTTTTCGCTAACGGCCCATCCGATTGAGATGACATTTTCTACACGTCTTCCTTTCATTCCAGAGCTGCCAACTGTGATATTTTTTTAGTGTGAAATCGCATGCTTACTCAGTATTATTTCATTTTTCATTTTTCATTAAAATTTATATATAGCTAAGGGACTTAACTCTAGAAAAAGTTATTTCAAGGGGCATAACTTTTAATAACATTGTTGTATAACTTATAATCATATTGTTGTATCGTTTTCAAAGATTTATAAACTCTTTGTCTATAGTTATGTACCGGCATATGAGTTATAATAAATAATGATACAATCTTTAAGGCAATTTCAAAGTTTACATAAAAATAATGCATAATGCATAACATTGTAACTCATCTTTCTATGCTTAAGAAATTATCTTAAGGATGTTGAACAATATCATCGCATCTTTAATGTTTTCCGCTATCATATCGGCACGATTCGCTTGACAGCACTTCTCAGTGCTATCAAGCCAAGACGCCTTACACATTTCAAGCAGCCTGATACGGGGGGTAAATGGCACGTCGTAATAGCACAAATCAAATCAAATCAAATCAACTTTATTAGGGTCACAAATTTGGCGCGCAGGCCCGTCTTACATTCGGCCCTTCCAATCACTCGTCTTTCGTTCATCAAGAGCATTATACATTTACATAGGAAGAAAAATAAACATTGTGAAATGAATGTTGTAAACATAAACAAGGCTAAACATGGAGAAAAATGTGTACATAAAAATTATGTGACGTAAAAGTAGTGATGCCAGCGCGTCCCACACACACACACACACACACACACAACCACACACACACTCTCTCTCTCTCTTTCATTCACTCTCACTCTCACTCATTCACTCACACACACACACTCTCACTCATTCACTCTCCCGCTCACTCATTCACTCTCCCGTTCACTCATTCACTCTCCCGCTCACTCATTCACTCTCCCGCTCACTCATTCACTCTCCCGCTCACTCATTCACTCTCACGCTCACTCATTCTGTCTCTCCCGCTCACTCATTCACTCTCCCGCTCACTCATTCACTCTCCCGCTCACTCATTCACTCTCCCGTTCAATCATTCACTCTCCCGCTCACTCATTCACTCTCACTCATTCACTCTCACGCTCACTCATTCACTGTCCCGCTCACTCATTCACTCTGCCGCTCACTCATTCACTCTCACGCTCACTCATTCACTCTCACGCTCAATCATTCACTCTCCCGCTCACTGATTCACTCTCACGCTCACTCATTCACTCTCACGCTCACTCATTCCTTCTCACGCTCACTCATTCACTCTCACTCATTCACTCTCACGCTCACTCAATCACTCTCACGCTCACTCATTCACTCTCACGCTCACTCATTCACTCTCACGCTCACTCATTCACTCTCCCGCTCAATCATTCACTCTCCCGCTCACTCATTCACTCTCACTAATTCACTCTCCCGCTCACCCATTCACTCTTCCGCTCACTCATTCACTCTCCCGCTCACTCATTCACTCTCCCGCTCACTCATTCACTCTCACGCTCACTCATTCACTCTCACGCTCACTCATTCACTCTCACTCATTCACTCACACTCATTCACTCCCACACACAGACACTCTCACTCATTCACTCTCCAGCTCACTCATTCGCTCTCACGCTCACTCATTCACTCTCCCGCTCACTCATTCACCCTCACGCTCACTCATTCACTCTCACGCTCACTCATTCACTCTCCCGCTCATTCATTCACTCTCACTCATTCACTCTCCCGCTCACTCATTTACTCTCACGCTCAATCATTCACTCTCCCGCTCACTCATTCACTCTCACGCTCACTCATTCACTCTCACGCTCACTCATTCACTCTCACGCTCACTCATTCACTCTCACGCTCACTCATTCACTCTCACGCTCACTCATTCTGTCTCTCATTCACACTCACTCACTCTCTCACTCAAACTACAGTAATGAACATAAGTTTAGATTATACATGATAAAATCAAATGGTATTTAACTTATAATATGACAGATGAGAATACACAAACATATGGATTCGCGTGTTACATAACATGCGTGTTACACGACATGCATCTGCTCAGCTCTCTCTCTCTCTCTCTCTCTCTCCCTCTGTATTCTTTCATATACACACACTCACACGCATGCGTACGCTCACACACACACACACACACACACACACACACTCTCTCTCTCTCTCTTTCTCTCTCATTCACTCTCACTCTCACTAATTCACTTTCCCGCTCACTCATTCACTCTCACGCTCACTCATTCACTCTCCCGCTCACTCATTCACTCTCCCGCTCACTCATTCACTCTCCCGCTCACTCATTCACTCTCACCGCTCACTCATTCACTCTCACGCTCACTCATTCACTCACCCGCTCACTCATTCATTCTCCCGCTCACTCATTAACTCTCCCGCTCACTCATTCACTCTCCCGCTCACTCATTCACCCTCACGCTCACTCATTCACTCTCACGCTCACTCATTCACTCTCCCGCTCATTCATTCACTCTCACTCATTCACTCTCCCGCTCACTCATTCACTCTCACGCTCAATCATTCACTCTCCCGCTCACTCATTCACTCTCACGCTCACTCATTCACTCTCACGCTCACTCATTCACTCTCACGCTCACTCATTCACTCTCACTCTCACTCATTCACTCTCACGCTCACTCATTCTGTCTCTCATTCACACTCACTCACTCTCTCACTCAAACTACAGTAATGAACATAAGTTTAGATTATACATGATAAAATCAAATGGTATTTAACTTATAATATGACAGATGAGAATACACAAACATATGGATTCGCGTGTTACATAACATGCGTGTTACATGACATGCATCTGCTCAGCTCTCTCTCTCTCTCTCTCTCTCTCTCTCTCTCTCTCTCTCTCTCTCTCTGTATTCTTTCATATACACACACTCACACGCATGCGTACGCTCACACACACACACACTCTCTCTCTTTCTCTCTCATTCACTCTCACTCTCACTAATTCACTCTCCCGCTCACTCATTCACTCTCACGCTCACTCATTCACTCTCCCGCTCACTCATTCACTCTCCCGCTCACTCATTCACTCTCACGCTCACTCATTCACTCTCACGCTCACTCATTCACTCACCCGCTCACTCATTCATTCTCCCGCTCACTCATTTACTCTCCCGCTCACTCATTCACTCTCCCGCTCACTCATTCACTCTCACGCTCACTCATTCTGTCTCTCCCGCTCACTCATTCACTCTCCCGCTCACTCATTCACTCTCCCGCTCACTCATTCACTCTCCCGCTCACTCATTCACTCTCCCGTTCAATCATTCACTCTCACTCATTCACTCTCACGCTAACTCATTCACTCTCACGCTAACTCATTCACTGTCCCGCTCAATCATTCACTCTGCCGCTCACTCATTCACTCTCACACTCACTCATTTACTCTCACGCTCACTAATTCACTCTCACGCTCAATCATTCACTCTCCCGCTCACTGATTCACTCTCACGCTCACTCATTCACTCTCACGCTCACTCATTCCTTCTCACGCTCACTCATTCACTCTCACTCATTCACTCTCACTCATTCACTCTCACGCTCACTCATTCACTCTCACGCTCACTCATTCACTCTCACGCTCACTCATTCACTCTCACGCTCACTCATTCACTCTCACGCTCACTCATTCACTCTCCCGCTCACTCATTCACTCTCCCGCTCACTCATTCACTCTCACGCTCACTCTCCCGCTCACTCATTCACTCTCCCGCTCACTCATTCACTCTCCCGCTCACTCATTCACTCTCACGCTCACTCATTCACTCTCACGCTCACTCATTCACTCTCACTCATTCACTCACACACACAGACACTCTCACTCATTCACTCTCCCGCTCACTCATTCGCTCTCACGCTCACTCATTCACTCTCCCGCTCACTCATTCACCCTCACGCTCACTCATTCACTCTCACTCATTCACTCTCCCGCTCACTCATTCACTCTCACTCATTCACTCTCCCGCTCACTCATTCACTCTCACGCTCACTCATTCACTCTCACGCTCACTCATTTACTCTCACGCTCACTCATTCACTCTCACTAATTCACTCTCATTCACACTCACTCACTCTCTCACTCAAACTACGGTAATGAACATAAGTTTAGATTATACATGATAAAATCAAATGGTATTTAACTTATAATATGACAGATGAGAATACACAAACATATGGATTCGCCTGTTACATAGCATGCGTGTTACATGACATGCATCTGCTCAGCTCTCTCTCTCTCTCTCAGAAACAAGCAGCTTCCAAGATGCATAGTGAGAAAACCGACCAGACTATCAAGAAGACGAACCTGCCTTTGGAGAGTCTGCATGCAAGCTGTAATAAAGTATCTGAACCTACAGTCAATGAAACTACCAATAAGAAGAGCGACGACTACCCACAGACGAACACAAAAACTTGTGAGAGGAAGGAGGACCAAGACACCAGAATCAGAAACACTGATTCAAACACAGTCAGATGGGTGGTCAAGCGGCTAAAAATGGAGCTTACTGATGAACAAATACAGAAGCAGCTGCAGGAAGAAAATCTTCACGTCAACATTTTGAAGGCAGAGCGGATTCTTACCTACTCAGAATTAAATGAGATGCTCCACACCAGTGACTGGGCGAACCCGGGCCGGGTCAGGCAGACAGACAGACAGACAGACAGACAGACAGACAGATAGATAGATAGATAGATAGATAGATAGATAGATAGATAGATAGATAGATAGATAGATAGATAGATAGATAGATAGATAGATAGATAGATAGATAGATAGATAGATAGATAGATAGATAAACAGACAGGGAGGGAGGGAGGGATAGACGGAGGGAGAGACAGAGGGATGGGTCTATTAGACAGACAGACAGACAGACAGAGATAGATAGATAGACAAACAGACTGACAGACATAGACAGACAGACAGACACACAGACACACAGACAGACAGACAGGCAGACAGACAGACAGACAGACAGACAGACAGACAGACAGATAGACAGATAGATAGATAGATAGATAGATAGATAGATAGATAGATAGATAGATAGATAGATAGATAGATAGATAGATAGATAGATAGATAGATAGATAGATAGATAGGGAGGGAGGGAGGGAGGGATAGACGGAGGGAGAGACAGAGGGATGGGTCTATTAGACAGACAGACAGACAGACAGACAGAGATAGATAGATAGACAAACAGACAGACAGACACAGACAGACAGACAGACAGACAGACAGACAGACAGACAGACAGACAGACAGACAGACAGACAGACAGACAGACAGACAGACAGACAGACAGATAGTCGGTAACGGGAACGAGAACTTATATGACTACTTATATGAATTAAATGAGATGCTCCCCACCAGGGTCTGGGCGAAGCCGGGCCGGGTCAGCTAGTAGACATATAAACACATAAGACACATAGACATATAAACACATAAGACACATAGACATATAAACACATAAGTCACATAGACATATAAACACATAAGACACATAGACATATAAACACATAAGACACATAGATATAGGTATTGTTCGAATATGGAACATCGGTTATTCCCACGGTATGGTTTATGGCTTCCGTATTTGCATTCACTAAATGTTAGTTGCATATACCCCCCCCCACCCCCCCACCCCCCACCCCCACCCCCGCCCCCGCCCCAGGACGCGCAGCTAACTTCAGCATTTTGTTGCCGTTTATGATTTCTTAGCAAGTTTACTTTCCGTAGTTTGCCATCGCTTTCTGAACGACCGGCACTCATACCATTGTATGAAACCCAGCGTAAAGCGGTGTTTTTTTCCAAATCTCCCACAGCTGTGTTTCGAACGCTGTATGCATGATTGCGAGTTTCATTCTCAACCCCGTAGCCACAGATGCGTAAATTCACTACGGGAACATGTTTTAAATGTAAGCAGTTTCTGATGTCCGTATAGCTTTCTGTAAGTCAGGATACTAATGGTCTTTAGCTGAATGTAAGCAGTTTCTGATGTCCGGATACCTTTCTGTAAGTCAGGATACTAATAGTCTTTAGCTGAATGTAAGCAGTTTGTGATGTCCGGATAGCTTTCTGTAAGTCAGGATACTAATGGTCTTTAGCTGAATGTAAGCAGTTTGTGATGTCTGGATAGCTTTCTGTAAATAAGGATACAAATGCTCATTAGCTGAATGTAAGCAGTTTTTTTATTTATTTTTTTTAATCTCCGGATAGCTTTCTGTAAATACGGATAGTAATGGTCTTTAGCTGAATGCAAGAAGTTTCTGATGTCCGGATAACTTTATGTGAATCAGGATACTAATGGTCTTTGGCTGAATGTAAGTAGTCTTTGATGGCCGGATAGCTTTCTGTGAATAAGGACACTAATTGTCTTTGGCTGAATGTTCCTGCCTAGTTCATTTAACCTGATGTTGGGGTTGATCGCAAAGTCCTAAATTTGTTTTTAAATCCTCATTGTCCGTTGTGTTGTATTTTGACGAAGACAGTTGTGGAAACGTTGGTGCGTGTACTTTCTTGTGGCGATGGTTTCAGGAGCTGTCCGGTCACGTGTCATGTCCTATGACTTGTGACGTCATCTCATCCCCAGTGTTTACCGATCGCTTTGAACTTCAGCGTAGTCCATACACGAGCTTCTATTTGGAGTACACTGGACTGAATGTTGCGTGTGGATTAGCTGTCCCTGTTACAAGTGTCCCTCGCCATCAGGCGAACCTACAGCGAATTTGGGGTATTTGTAATTTACTTCCTAAAGTCAAGGACCATAAGTCAACATTGTAGTGTAACTGTCGGGTATAGAGGTTGAACCTACTACCTTAGAATCAATACACCGACAATTTAAGACAGCAGTTGTTAGTATGTTCGCAAGGAGATTATGGTAAATTGTCATCGATGTTTGAGCCATTTCCTGTAATGTACGGTATTCTAAGAATTAACAATCCTGATATTAACCTTTGATGTTTACATCGTCTCCTGTGTCCGACACGTCGAATGAGAAGAAAGCCAGAGTGAGTATCGGCATACATAGAAGTAATCCCAGCATTCCTAAGACACGAGGCTCCATTGTATATGTCTACGGGCTACAGTACAAATCTCACAAATCTACTCGGTTGGAACGTAAACTGAACAGAAACACACATTTTTTAAATTTTATAGTTAACATAATTTATGGCTATAGATATTTCGAGAGCAGACGTAACTTGTATATGTAAGATCAATAAATAATTAATCCTTCTGCTTTGTTCCTCTCTCCAGGGGAATGCATCAGTCCCAATTATAGACCCCAAAGGTCAGCGTGTCAGAATTCGGCAATCTTTGGTGTCAGGTCTGTTTCCTCTACACAGATTCCACCCAAGGTCACGAACTCTATCTACCCGTGGGTAGGTGTACTTCCTCTACACAGATTCCATCCAAGGTCACGAACTCTATTTACCCGTGGGTAGGTGTACTTGCTCTACACAGATTCCATCCAAGGTCACGAACTCTATCTACCCGTGGGTAGGTGTACTTCCTCTACACAGATTCCATCCAAGGTCACGAACTCTATCTACCCAAGAGTAGGTTTACTTCCTCTACACATATTTCATCCAAGGTCACGGGCTCTGTTTACCCGTGGGTAGTTTCTTGTTATTTCAATATTGCCAGGACAATGGTTTTGTGGCCTACTTTTTGTGACCTTCAACTGCCGTGGGAGTTTTAACATTTCCAGCTTTCTCACGGGACCTCCAATGTTAACATGCCCAGGTTTCTCACGGGACCTCCTATTTTAACTTGGCCAGCTTTCTCACGAGACCTCCTATTTTAACTTGGCTAGTTTGCTCACGAGACCTCCTATTTTAACTTGGCTAGTTTGCTCACGAGACCTCCTATTTTAACTTGGCTAGTTTGCTCACGGGACCTCCTATTTTAACTTGGCTAGTTTGCTCACGGGACCTCCTATTTTAACTTCGCCAGCTTTCTCACTGGACCTCCTAATTTAGTACGCCCAGCTTTCTCATGGGACCTCCTATTTTAACGGCGTTATCCGAGAAAGCTAGGTATCCAATCTCCCGACCCTAGAAATCAGGGGGACACCTAATATAATTAAATGCCATTGGTTCTTGGAAAATGCCACTGGTTCCTGGGAAATTGCGAGCCCTATTCTGGAACAGCACCCTGCACATTCTAAGCCAGGGGGAAACGATACATGTCAGCCTCGGTTGGTTTTGTTCCATTCGAATTAAATGTAGTAACCATTTAAAACTTTGTTGTTCTGTATTGGGGCTGAGTGGTCTCGAGGTATGGTGTCCTCCTCGAGTGCTTGAGGTCCCGGGTTCAAGCCCCAATGAGGGCCGGGATTTTTTCACGTGGACTTCTAGTAAAAAAAATTTCCCCTGGTCGCTGGGTAGTGAGATCGGACGCCCGTGTGTATTGTTGCGAACTTAAAAAATCCCTTGGCAGTTGGAAATCGAAAAAGAGTAGCCTAACGGCGCTGCCCGAGCAAAATCTTGGAGTTAATAATCTATCCAAAGTATTTCAGGATCCTCTCCGATGCTACGAAGTTCGTGCACTGTGCGGAGATTCTTCGGACTCAGGCTTGAGTTAGGAGTAGAATGGAGCACATATGGGTTACACCCGTGTGCCGTGATGTTGATCCGTCAACTAAACTAAACTTAGCTAAACTGTTCTGTAAAGTCAGCAATTGGTTGTATCCTTGACTAAGCAAACTGAGTTAGTGAGTTGGATACTAAGTTAATGAATCTTACTCAAAGGTTCTTAAACTAGTGACCTCATCCCGTGAACTAGTAGAATATCAGACAGTTCTGGCGATTACTCAACTGGCGAATTCTGGTGCTACAATTGTTTGAGATTCATTGTACGAAACTGTACTTGTGTGTTGCCCATTGCCCTGTTTATCTTGTTGCAATTAGATCGGTTTCATGTGTTATCGGTGGATTCTTGGCTCCATGGTTATCTCTCTGGCCCGTCTTCCACATATCGAGTGGCACCAACCAGGCTTATCTAGGCACTCCAGTCTTTGAAGGACATGAGCACACAGACTGGAGCCTGACACTGGATTGCTCAACTGTAATCTGAGACTGGCAGGATTGTCGTGTTGATTGGGCTGTGGGCTCAATATAATGTCTGCGTCTCCATGACTAGAGCTACTTGCAACATTTGAGGCCAACTTGAAGCTTCTATTGTCTCTGCATTACTGTTTCAAGTTAGTGTTGCTAAATTTAATGCGACATCTGTGTTGACTAATTACTTTATTTTTTAACTGGGCGTTAAGCACAAATATTTCATGCTGGCAATTCCAGAAATTTACTGTTTACAAATTAATGTTAACTTCACTTGTTAAAGTTACGAAGATTCTCCCAAAGCAGGTTTATGCTACAGGGCTGTGAACTGATAGGTCTACCACATGTTGTAGGCTTGAATGCACGCATGAATAGGTGGCCAATATTGACCTTACTTTAGCAAGCGACGAACCCAGGCGTCGAACACGATATGATCAGTGCAGTTCCTTGTAAACTACGCTATCGCGCCAGCAATCTCAGTGTGTACATGTCGTGAATGAAGCATATTTTACAAATATGTTGCTGTGTACAATGTTTGTGTCGTGAATGAAGAATATTTTACAAATAGTAGCTATATACAATGTTTGTGTCGTGAATGAAGCATATTTTACAAATAGTAGCTACATACAATGTTTATGTTCTTCCAGTAAATGTTGAACACGAATGTTGACATCACGTTTCTTAATCAATAAATTAATATATGAAACTCAAACCACAAATTCTTCTTCTTCTGTCTTTCGCCTGAAATATGTTTATAACTGCAATGTTGTCTCTTGTATGAATCTAACAGTCTTTTTTAGTTCAATCAGCGGTCCATAGAGTTTATCTTCCACTGTGGTCTCTGTAGGCCAGAATGTTCACCTGGATATGTTGTAGTTTGGGCAGTCCTGGAGTATGTGCTCTGCTGTCTGTGACGCCAAACCACATGTGCACATGGCTGAGTCACCAATCTTGAATTTTGTATACATGTGGTTGCGTAATCTATTGTGTCCTGTTCTGAGGCGTAGGATAATGACTTGTTCTGGTCTGTCCTTAACGTGGTAATCATCTTGAGTAGGGTTTGGTGGCCTTCTGACTGATTTTGACCATTCTTTTCTTTTGGTACTGCCCTGCGGTAAAAGACCGAGCCATGTGAGAAACCCGGGTCAATGAGGTCTTTCTGGTGGCTGCCGAGTCCATCAATGATGAACTGTGGTTTGCGTGGATGAATTTTGTGTTGGCATTCTGGCGGCGGCATTATGCACAGTGTACCTGTGCAGGCTGTTGGATTGCCTAGACTCCTGTCTATTCGACTTTTCACATTGGACAGTGGGGAGCATTTTGTGTGGTTTTCACAGGCACAGGAATGGAGCATAATGGGGACGACCCGTTGCCGTGAAGTTGGAACCTCGACTAACTAACTAACTCTTTTCTTTTGGTGGTATGTAATGGGCACATCAGGTTGTTCTTCTATTGCTCCTTCCTTGGCCAATCGATCGGCTCTGTTGTTTCCGTGTACGCCACAGTTGGATGGTATCCACTGTATGGTAACCTTATGCTGTCTGCTAAGTTCAGAAAGTAGTCTCCTTATAACTGGCAATTTCCCAGACCGGAGCGCCTCTAATACGGATTTTGCATCTGTCAATAGCACCACAAGTTGTGTACGATGGCTGGTATATTGTAATTTCTCTGTTGCTATCTTGATTGCCTCAATTTCAGCATCAAAGTTATGGCAGTGCTTTCCTGTTGGAACTCTGGCCGTGTCCCTAGTATTATTTGGGTATTCTATGTACACTCCCGCTCCTCCATTTTGTGCTGACCTAACTGTGTAGACTCGGATCCAGAGATCCTATGGGTATTCCAGTGGTTGTGGTTAGACCCTTACAAGGCATAAGGCCCGGCACTGCACCTGCCTAGGGGTCCAGAATAGGGCGAGCACCATAACATGTAGCAGTTGTCGACATAATTCACGGCGTTATTGCCTGGCAGCCTGATTTCTGTGGTACGCCTGCTGGTTGGTTGCCTCCGTCTTCAGCACCTATCTTTTGCAAGAGTAGACTATGGTCTTACTCGACACACAAATCCATAAATAAATGGATACATGAAACCATGCGTGCATGGCCAACATAAATACTTTTCCCTTGATTTCTTGTTTTTAAGGTTCTTCTTCTTCTTCTTTTCGTTCATCCGGAGTGTTTTTTCAGATGTGACTGCGGTGTGTCTGTTATGCGCCCTTGGGCCGAAACCCGTAGGCCAACACATCGACTTTAGCGTGCTTTTTTGACCAGGTAGCATTCCTGGGAGACTCTCACTTTTGTGGTGCCGTCTACATCCATGCTGGCCAAGTTAGAACGGTCGAAGACAACGGTCATCCCTCAAAGGAAGGCAGGGACAGTCCATAGCATTTTCCGCCATCCAAGGTTGCTTCCATAGTTGCAGGGCCGACACATAACGCCCTGGTTCTGGGCGAGCCGAGGGAATCGTCACGTCCTGCTCATGGCTGCTTTAAATCCTCACTTCAATATATTGGTCATTTCGTTTGCCCCGGGCCATTCCCGCACAAACCAGACAGGTTTGCAGACGGTATCCACTCAGCGAGTTTTCGGACATGTGCTTGTCGTTGCGCCCGTCAGAGCTGTTCCAGGCACGACAGACATTCGGAAAACTACCTAGTCAGAGCTGTTCCGAACAAGAGCGGCATTCGGAAACTAGGTAGTCAGAGCTGTTCCTAGCACGAGAGACATTCGGACGAGACATTTCACTCGGACGTAAATGCGTAGTGTCAATTTTTAGTTTGCCACCCGTAGGACGACACTTCCGGCTTCCGGCGGGCATTTTTTAATGAGGTTAGCCTTCCTCGGGTTTCGAGACTTTTGTTTCGGCTTCCACACAGCAAGCTTTCGCTTCGGGCTGCCATGTAATGGATTCGCAAGACAGGCGTTCCATTTCGTGTCAACGAGACAATTTTGCACCTTTGACTACACTCACTCCATGAGTGTGGTTACAGACTATCGGACGTCTGCGAGACGTGCGACCGGGGTGTTTTTCCACCTTTTGTACTCACTCACGAGGTAGGCTACATGTGCTGCCGGCTCAGCACCTTACCTCCGTGCGTCTGTGGGCGAGTAACGGTCAGGCCCTTTCATCCGGGGATACCTCATATCCCCCAGCTAAGAGCCATCGAACGAATCTGCGCCGAGCATGTAGCGTTCTCAGCACATCATCACAATTTTGATGTAGGTTTGTGTCGGCTAGGCTCTCACTTCCGAGAGTTTATGGCTTAGAGACGTTCAGCCATACACCTCGGATGGGAGCCTTAGAGGTTATGCCCGAACTGAGATTTAGGGATCGTTTGCCTGATTTTGACTGCTATCCTCAGTCTTACCTGCAGAGCAGCAGGTTGTGTCTCTCTTAGTCTGGTCCCTATCCCACGAGCCGTCCGATATGTAGTTTTCACCCATCGGCAAGCACATGGGGTCGATGGGACACGCAAGCTCCCCCACCACGTCAAGGTGGAGACACATCGGGGGAGGTTTTTAAGGTTCGACATCATGGCACTCGAGATAATCCCATAAAAGCTCAGCCCCCAGGGTAAATGACTACGGTGTAGAGGCTGATTGTCCCAGGGTAAATGTCAATAGTGTAGGATTATCCCAGGGTAAATGAATATGATGTAGATGCCGAATGTCCCAGGGTAAATGAATATGATGTAGATGCCGATTGTCCCAGGGTAAATGACTATGGTGTAGAGCAGAGGTCACGAAACTACGGCCCGCGGGCCGGATCCGGCCCGCGATGTAATTTCATCCGGCCCGCCGACGGTACTCGAACTTGCTTTATGTAACGTATAGAACACGAGACGTTGTTATACAATTTAAATGTAAATATTATATTTAAAATAATAGGAGATCTTCATACATGCGGAGACCTCCTGGCAACTATGTGTCTTAAATTTACTATTTTCAATTATAAATTATTGTATATAGATTTTCTTGTTTATTGTAATGTTTGCTCTTCGCGCCATCCCGTGTCCTTTCCAGGCTCGTGGTAGAGCCGCCTACGCTCTGACGTTAAAATGGTTTCCATGGCACAACACACATACACACACACACACATCTTCCCCTTCACCAGATGCGTCCGTCTATCAACCCAGGTCCGATGCTCCAGAAATATTTACTTCATTTTGCCAGTCATCCATTGTATAGGTATGCAACAAGGATTTCTTTGTTTGACAGTGATAGGTAAGTGAACTCCAAGTGTGAATAAAGGCAATAAAGTAGCAAACATACCATAAAAATGCCATAGAATCCTCGTGTTATTACGAAAATATTATCCCCATTTCAGAAGAATTCCCCAGTCAAGGTGTTAATCGAGCTGGTCTCTAGGCCCGTGTTTTTCAACATTTCTGCTGGAGCAGATCCTTACGCAAATGTTTACTTTGCTCAAGGAACTCTTGTGTGATGATCTAAGTGTCTGTCCTACTTTATGTAATAAACCAGATGGGCAGAAATGTTGCAGTTAGGCGATTTCGGTCTGTTTCGTCGGAACCCCTGGCTACCACTCGCGGAAACCCGGTTGAAAAACACTGCTCTAGGCTGTTTATTTGGGCCGGCCCTATTTATATATTTTCCAAACCTTATTATGAGATATATTCTGTTACCAAAGGTACCTATAAACTTTATATGTATCTTTGGTGAGCCGTAGCTTCACTAGTGACCCCTTGTCCTCTGCTTTTCTTGTGTTTCAATATGTCTTTAATTATGTTTCTAATTCAATGTCCTTTTCATGTTCAGATCCCGTGTACTTCACCCTTCATTATGGCTACTAAGAAAAGAAAAGTGGACGCCAAGTGTCACGTTTTCAATGAAGAATGGGGAGTAAAGTACTTCTTTGTGGAAATAAAGGACCAGAAAACCACTTGCGTAATATGCAGCGAAAGTGTTGCGGTTTTCAAAGAGTACAATCTTCGGCGTCACTAGGAAACACAACATCTATGAATATATTCAAAATGTTCTGGAAAATTACGCACTGAGAAATATGAGTCCATGAAACATGGTTGAGAAACACAAAGAAATCTCTTCACGAGAAAGTTCGCTGAAAATGAATCTGTCACTCGTACAAGTTACAAAATAGTGCATAAGATGGCAGAACGAAGAAAACCGTTTACTGATGGTAACTTTATCAAAGAGTGTATGATGGAAGCAGCAAATGACATGTGTCCTGAGAAAGCCGATTTGTTTGGAACTATCAGCCTTTCGGCAAGTTCAGTTGTGCGAAGAACAGAAGAACTCGGAGAGAACATAGTGCTACAGATACGCGAGAAAACTAGGAACTGGTTGTGGTATTCTCTGGCGCTGGGTGAGTCTACTGATCTCTCGAGTACGTCACAACTTCTCGTATTCATTCGTGATGTCAATTTGGACTTTCAGATAACAGAAGAGTTGGCATCCGTTTGCAGCATGCATGGAGCAACAACTGGAAAAGACATTTTCATGGAAGTGCAAAAATGTTTGCAAGACTATAACCTTCAGTGGAATCAGCTTCGAGGTGTTACAGTTGATAAACGAAAAAAAAACATGGCTGGAGTGAGGAAGGGTCTGATGGGGCAGATCAGGACTCAGTTGGAAGATTTGCAGGTACTTTTGCCTTAACTTAGTTGTTCGTCTTTTTTCCCCAGAGCTTTCGTTCTGGCTTGCAAGTATTGTTAAAGTTAGTTGCATATCCTCTACAAGACGTTTGCAGTCAACACCAGCATTTTTTGCTGTTGTTGATGACTTGGCAAGTTTACGTTCAGTAGTTCAGCAACGCGGTCTGCTGCCAAATCGTGCACAGATATGTGTCAACGCGGGTATACGTGATTACGAACCGCGTCCGTAAGACCTCGCCACGGAACCTGGCGCAAGTATTGTACAGAATGAGTATCCGGCCCGCGCTCGTCATTTTGCCAGTTATCCGGCCCGCCGTGAAAAAAGTTTGGTTACCCCTGGTGTAGAGGCTGATTGTCCCAGGGTAAATGACTATGGTGTAGCGCAGGGATGGCCAACCTTTTCAGCAGGCGGGCCAAATTTGAGAAATAATATTTCCTGCCGGGCCACGCACCTAATTTTTTTGTGTTAATTAAAGTAAACAAACAAGCGTGCTACAGCTTCGACCACATCGTCGCTTCCCACTCCGTGGTCCGTAACATGACTCCTGGCGGGCCGCATGCGGCCCGCGGGCCCCGTGTTGGCCACCCCTGGTGTAGAGACTGATTGTCCCAGGGTAAATGAGTATGGTGTAGAGACTGATTGTTTAATGGTAAATAACTATGGTGCAGACACCGATTGTCTGGGTTGTCCATGGGACATAATTTACATCGCGTGGTAATTTATGCATGTCCCATCCCATCCCGTGCCATGGGACTTTCCCATGGGAATAACATTCCCATGGCCAAGCCTGGCAGGCTTGGCCATGGGATATGTTTGTCTGTTCCATCCAATGGTAATTTATGCCTGTCCCATCCCTACACTATTCAGAAAATCCCCCTTTTTTCCCATGGGATTCCCATGGCCAAGCCTGCCGATTGTCCCTGGGCAAATGAATATGTTGTAGAGACTGATTGTCCCAGGGTAAATGATTATGGTGTAGAAGCTGATTCAATCAATCAATCATGTGCCATGCCGGAAAGCGTGGGCGGTCATGACTCGCCGTTTCACTCGATCACCAGTGTCGTGGATCAACTCAGCGTTCCTGTCTCGTCCATGCCATGTGGCCAAGCCATCCAGGTATTTTCCTCTCGGTCTTCCTCTTGGTCTGTTCCCTTCGATCTTGCCAGTTGTCACTAAGTTCTCCAATCCATTTCTTCTCATAACATGTCCAAATAATTTTGACTGTCTACGTCTAATTTCTCTAATCAATTTAGGATGTTCATTTGTCTCCTGTAGTACTTGGTCATTGGTTTTTCTATCTGGCCATGGTATTCTTTGCATTTTCCTCAGAAACCACATTTCTGCAGCCATCAGATGCTTTTCAGCTTGACTGCACATTGTCCAAGTTTCACATCCATACAAAAGAACAGGCTCTATGTATCCCCTCAACACTCTTTTTCTCGTTTCAATTGACATCTTTTTATTGGTCAGAATGTTTTTCATCTTGCTAAAGGCTACTTTCGCCATGGCGATTCTTGTTCTAATCTCTTCAAGGCATCTCCCATCAGATGTTATGACTGTTCCAAGATAATTGTACCGATTCACTTGTTGAAGAATATTTCCATTTACTTGTATATTACATTGTGGCACTTCTTCCTTCCTAGTGACGACCATAACCTGAGTCTTTTTACAATTTAATTCTAACCCCAGTTGCTCACTGTGTACAACAACCGCATCTACTAATTGTTGCAGGTCCTGCGCATTTTCTGCAATTAATACTGTATCATCTGCATATCTAATGTTATTGATGTTTCGTCTTCCAATGCTTATTCCATTTATATCCTCTACATTTCTGAAAATATTTTCACTGTATAGGGAAAAAAGATCTGGAGACATCACACATCCCTGCCTAACACCTCTCTTAATTGGCTGATACTGTCCCACTTCATTATCAATCCTTATTGCAGCTTGTTGTTTCCAATATATGTTTTTTATAAGTCTAATGTCTTTCCCATCAATTTGTAGATCTGCAAGCATATCCACCATGCTGACATGTCTAACTCTATCAAAAGCCTTTGTATAGTCAATAAAGCAAAGATGTATATCCTTGTTTACTTCTATAGCACGTTCAATAACTGTTCGCAGCATATACACAGCATTTACTGTACCCTTTCCTTCTACAAACCCGCATTGTTCTTCCCCTATTTCAGGTTGTATCTACTTCCTCACTCTTTGCATGATAATTCTTAGCAAAATCTTTGTGATGTGACTCATTATACTAATTGTTCTATGTTGATCACATTCCAAGGTTCCTGATTTCTTTGGGATTGCAATAAATACAGAGTTACATAATTCAGGAGGTATATCTCCAGTATCATATAATGTGTTCAGCAGTCTGGTGACTTGCTCTAGTCCAAATTCTTCTAAAGCTTTAATCATTTCTGTTGTGATGTTATCTGCACCGGGGGCCTTGCCAGCTTTCATATGCTTAAGAACATTTCGAACCTCCATCTCCAAAATTGGCGGTCCTTCATTATTAAATCTAATATCATACTGTTCGTCTCTGTTATCATCATAAAGGTGTTTCACATAATCTGTCCATACATGTAGAATCTGGTCTTTTTCTATTATGATTTTGCCATCTTCAGTTTTTAGACACCCTGTTGATGTACTTGTTCTTTTATTAGTAAGTTCCTGAATTCTTTTGTGCACTAATTTGGTATTTTGACTGTTGTGTTGGTTTTCAATTTCTAAGCACTTTTCCTCAAGCCATGCTTCTTTTGCCTCCTTACATAATATTCTGACTTGTCTGTGAATTTCTTCATATTTGACAGAATTATTTTTGTTGAGTCTTCTTGTTTCCATGAGGTGTAAAATTTCTTCAGTCATCCATTTCTTACGACCCACCTTCTTTAATTTTGGAATAGTTGTTTCTGCAGCCACATTGATTGAATTCTTCAACGTTTCCCATTGATCATCCACATCCTGGAATAGGATCTCTAGATCAGACAATATTTCAAATCTGTTCTGTACTTCTATGTTGAATTTGTTTTGTATTTCCTTGTCATTACTCAATGTACACAAATCATATTTAGTGTTTCCTGTTATATACTTGACTTTCTTCAACTTTATCCTCAATGTTCCTGTGAGTAATCTGTGGTCACTATAACAATCAGCACTGGGAACTGTTTTTGCTAGTGTTAATGCGTTTCTAAATCTTCTGCTAATCAGAATGTAGTCAATCTGGTTTCTAATCCTGCTATCAGGACTCCTCCATGTCCATAATCTTCTAGGGTGTTGCTTGAACCAGGTGTTTCCTACAATCATTTCCTGTTCTTTTGCCCACTCTACGAGTCTGTATCCTCTTTCATTTCTCTCTCCTAAACCATAGTTTCCTACTGTGTATCTATCCCCTTGATTTCCTACTTTTGCATTGAAGTCCCCTATTATGATGTTTATTTCTGAATTTTTACATTTCTTTAAGGCAGACTCTATGTCATTATAAAATTCTTCTACACTATCTTCACTGGATTCTCCTGTTGGGGCATATACTTGAATAATATTTATGCTAAAAGGTCTGCCACTTAATTTAACTAGTAGAACTCTGTCCGACACGGCCCAATATCCTTGAACAGATTTTGCTGCTTTCCGGTCCAAAATAATTGCCACTCCTCTATGACGATCTTCACCTCCAGAATAAATAATCTTGAAATCTTCCTCTATCTTGATGCCTGCTCCTGTTCATTTCGTTTCGCACATACCTAAAATATTAATTTTTTCCCTTTCAATTTCTTGTTTTATGTTCTCTAATTTTTCGTCGTCGTTTAACGTCCTAATGTTCCAAGTTGCTAATTTTAACGTCTGTGTCCTTGTCTTGCGATGATCAGTCTTTAAGCTAATCATGATATACTAGGCACTTTTAAAGAGGTAGTTTGTCGTTGCTTTCCTCTATGGCAGTGACCTTACTGGTCGGAGATCGCTGCCATTGACTCAAGAAGAGTTCATCTGCCTGCCGTCGTGAAGCTCGAGGCCATGACCCACAAATATCTGTCGGCTGCCCTCAAAATTTCATCCACCACCTGCCTTCCCTGGCTTCTTTTGAAAACTTCCAATAAAAGGAACACAAAATAACATCACTATCCATAGGAAATCACACGAAATCCAAAGGAAAACACTAAATAGCGTCCCTCCGAAAAGTAACGCTTCATTTTGTCGCCATTGTACCTGATTGTTCCAGGGTAAATGATTATGGTGTAGAAGCCGATTGTCCTTGGGTAATTTATTATGGTATAGAAGCCGATTGTCCCAGGCACACTGGGGATACAACACTTCGGGCACGTCGTCTCGTTCTAACTTCCATGCTGAAACCATCCTTAAATGGAAACTCAAGCATCCTTAAATATAAGGTTACATCTGTGACTGTCTTCACCTGGCACTCGAAGACATATTTTCGTCAGATTGCCAGTGAACATATTATCCAGCAGAAAGGTTAAGAGTGATCGATCGTAATCTTCCTATTCACTGATTGCCGGGAAGTGGGTTCATACACTTCATTGGTCAGTTAAACTGAAATATTGACTTCTCACTTTGGTAGCACTCGCCAATAACTGAACGTAGAATTGTCTAGAAAAAACAACTTGTGGTTGACAGCAGACACCTGAAAATGGCATGCAACATTGTTATTATACTGCCAGTGCCATGCTAGACTACCAGGCAACGAAGGAGCTGATCAGTTTGCCCACTATCCCCAGTACTAGAACACTCACCATGGACAAAGCAAACATTCCAGAGCTCCAGTAGTAGAACACTCACCATGGACAAAGCAAACATTCCAGAGCTCCAGTAGTAGAACACTCACCATGGACAAAGCAAACATTCCAGAGCTCCAGTAGTAGAACACTCACCATGGACAAAGTAAACATTCCAGAGCTCCAGTAGTAGAACACTCACCATGGACAAAGTAAACATTCCAGAGCTCCAGTAGTAGAACACTCACCATGGACAAAGTAAACATTCCAGAACTCCAGTAGTAGAACACTGTCACAATAAATCTTGGAGGTCGATCGATGACAGAAAGTCGCACCAAACGTCTACAAACAGCCGGCATTTCTTTAATGTGTTGTTGATCGAGGAAGGACTATAGCGCTATACGTCTGCAAAGGCGGCAGCCATCCTTTGAAGTTGGAGACACTCTGTCTGGATGTAAGGCGGCCAGATCTTTTGTTGTGGGGACAAGAATTCTCCTGATTACAGGCTAGCAAGACTTTTGTTGTACGGGAAACAGGTCCCCAGATGAAAGCGGAATAGACGGCGGGTTGTTTCCATCCAGTCTAAAAGGAGAGAGAAAAATAGCTTCTAGACTGTCTAGTGTCTAGACAGTTTTGTGACGTCACTCAGACACCGTATTAAAACAGTTGGGGATAAACAATTTTGGGGTAGTCGACCAAAAGTTGTGAAGCGCTACGGACGTGTGCAATATTCCTAGTTTGTTTCTAGAGAGAGACTATAGTGTCTATTGTTGATTTCTATCGGCGGACATCTATCCAATGTGTGCTTTCATAGTCTCCATCTCAAACAGGAATAACTATATGGTATTTAATTAATTAAATAAACCTACATTAGATTATTCTTAGGAATCGAGTGTAGTAATGTGCGTTGATAGAACGTATTATAAGAGCGTCGGCAACAGTAGCCTATCGCGTAGCTTAAACTAGCTGGTGTGAGATATCATTTAACTCAGTGAGTTAAGGACAATGTAGTGGGATAATATTTAAGGAGATTGAGGATGGTTGGGGGATGAAGGAAATGTCAAATGGTAGGATCTTCCAGTAGGGCATCTGCTGGGTTTCTGCCCTTTTCCTTTAGTCTTTCCTTGTCTTACCATGACTCAGACCGATGTGATGAGCTCCTCGGCCTTATGACAGAGTTTGGTTCTCTGTTATATTTCTGAGTGCGGCCGGTGGCCTACACTCACCTAATAAAGGTTGGAATCGGGTTACTCTCACCAGGTGTGTTCTCTCTTCAACAGGTTCCACTAGATTGTAACACCAACTAGAAGAAAAGTCATGGCTCGAGCATTGGAGGCAGAGTTTACTGAGAGGCTTTTGCACTGGGCCCATAACCCAGAGGGTCTGCAGGAACCTGGCCTCTGCTGAGCAGGAAACGAGGATTATATATAGTGTGTTTCCTAAGTGATAGTTTACATCACAGTAAAATAAAGACACTGACAATAACACCTGTACCAGGAACATTAGTAGATATAGTTACCTGGAACATTAACATTGTGTGTTAACATTGGGGAATTCCTATCATCACCAAGTACCAGTGTGTATTACAATTGGGGAATTCCTACAAAAAGTGAAATACTAACATTTAGTTTTCAAAGTGACAGTAACATTATTTTAGGATTCTCTGATCACAGAACATTTATGAACAGAGTAGTTACACTGTGTGTGTTAGAGTGATGATCAATATTGGACTGTTTCCACTATTGATGACCAAGCATCTGGATTGTCCAAGAGCTATCGGAGAAAGTCGACACTTGGCCTGAGAGACACATCATTTGGGTGAGGTTTTCTGTCCATCATATATGGTGCTGTTGTGTGGCCAGTACAGTGAGGAAACAGACTTTGCTCCTGAGCTATTCGGTCTGACTCTACATACACACTAGATTATACGACAGACATTCTACACATACACTTTGCACATACATGACACTTTTCTCTATTAAACTAAATTGTTGTTTTTGTTAGAGCCAGTGTTGTGTAGTGTGTTTTGGGAAAAGAATGAGAGGGGGCTTGGTTTAGTAGTAAGAGAGAGAGAGAGAGAGAGAGAGAGAGAGAGAGAGAGAGAGAGAGAGAGAGAGAGAGAGAGAGAGAGAGAGAGAGAGAGAGAGAGATCCAGGGACCGACGGCCGACGGGGTGTTGTGGACAGAAAGCTGGGAGATCCTCAAGATAATGATATGGGATTAAAAGGATGTCGATGTTGATTCCCCTCACCCCAGGGACGACACATAGAAATAATAAGACAAACACTCACCATGGACAAAGTAAACATTCCAGAGCTCCTGTAGTAGAACACTCACCATGGACAAAGTAAACATTCCAGAGCTCCAGTAGTAAAACACTCACCATGGGCAAAGCAAACATTCCAGAGCTCCAGTAGTAGAACACTCACCATGAATAAAGTAAACATTCGAGAGTTCCAGTTGTAGAACACTCACCATGGACAAAGTAATAGTTATAGAGCTCCTGTAGTAGAACATTCACCGTGAACTCTGTTATTCCGTCTGTCGATCGTTTACATGATCGGCATCTTTTTCTGGTTCAATGTGGTCCACATATCATTGCTTGTTGTAGTATACTATCAGTCGGTTGCTTAGTTATGTGGCCGAACAATTTCACTTGCTGTTTTCTACTGAAATCTAGTGCTCCTTTTACCCCGTTTTAGTCCTAATTTAACCATTTCTGATTTCCTCTCTTTTGACATCAAGTACAGTAAATCCTCGGTTTTCGTCGATAATCCGTTCGAAAATAATCGGCGAAATCTGAAAACAACGATAAACGAGGCAATATGAATCAATGTAAATCCAATTAATTCGTTCAAGAAACTCCAAAAAACATTATTTTAAAAAAAAACACACACACACATTCTGTAGAGTATAAATATAGTGCTTAATACTATTTGTCGGCCCAGACTTGTCCGAACTTGTACCTTCGCCATGCCTAGTAACACTGTGTATGCCAGGGCGCCTCTTGAATTTTTCAAACCATCCTCTGCTGGCCATAAAATCGCTAAGTCCCCGGGAAGGTTAACCCGGTCACCAAATGCCCGCAGAAGTCGGATGTGTCGGCCTAACGGCGCAAGAACGCAGCTCTGCTTTAAACAGGCACAACGCAATCACATCCGGACAAAAACTCCGGATGAACGCAAAAGAAGAAGAAGAAGAAGAAGAAGAAGAAGAAGAAGAAGAAGAAGAAGAAGAAGAAGAAGAAGAAGAAGAAGAAGAAGAAGAAGAAGAAGAAGAAGAAGAAGAAGAAGAAGAAGAAGAAGAAGAAGAAGAAGAAGAAGAAGAAGAAGAAGAAGAAGAAGAAGAGGAAGAAGAAGAAGAAGAAGAAGAAGAAGAAGAAGAAGAAGAAGAAGAAGAAGAAGAGAAGAAGAAGAAGAAGAAGAAGAAGAAGAAGAAGAAGAAGAAGAAGAAGAAGAAGAAGAAGAAGAAGAAGAAATGACTAAGTACATTATCACTTGTTCCAGGCATTTTCTTAATGAGATCGGCATACAAAGGACTGGCCTTTTCACATATGACTGCCACCAAAAAAGAATCGCCATCTAACTGGTTTTGATTTCTCCAGATTAATAATAACTGTTCGACATCTTTAATTGTTTGCGATCTCTGTTTCGTTATACAGTCATGTCTTTGGCTACATTAGCCTCTTTAAATGCTTCCTTTTTACTCACAATGGAACTTATCGTGGATAGCGACGTCCTGTACATGCGACCTTTTTCAGCAAGCTTAATGCCGCTCTCGTATTTTATTCTTAGAAGGTTATGCACCTACAACGAAAAAACAATCCAAAACTGAGCAGAAGAACGCGTGCGTCGCTTTGTTTTCGCAAAATTAGCAGCGAGGTCATGTGGGCACGCCGACGAAATCCGAGGCGACCGACAAAAACCTAGACAAATTTTTAGCGGAAAAAAATCTTCGAAAACCGAAACCGACGATAACCGAAGGCAACGAAAACCGAGGACTTACTGCATTTTGTTGTTAAAATACTAATACATATTGCGTCTTTATTTAAAATACCTACAAATATAAATAACCTTCTTTATAAAATTTAACAAGTTTTTGTATTTTTTCAGGGGAGGTTCGAACCAGGACAGTCTGTGAGAATTGTTCTCTGGCCAGTAGACATAAACAATAGGGAGCCGTGTTGTAGCAGTCATGGGATTCCTTCTCTGCACGCCGATACTTGCCCTGGCTCTCCTGTCAGTTAACTCGGGTATGGAGCTGGCTCAAAAAGATAACTGTGAATATCGATAGTATTATTTCTTAGTAAAGTATACACCGCTCCAGGTGACTCAATCAAAGCTCACGACTGAACAGAGTAGAACGTTGTCTACATCTAGTTAGCAAGTGGATCACTGCGGTTGAGATTTTAGGCTGATATTAAAAGCTAAAGAACGTGAATTGTGACCAGTAATCTTGGCAAACGAACGGCACCAATATGCATGAAAACGAAAGTTACAACGATAGTATTTGTCAAAGTACAAAATAACGGGGCAATTATATGTATTGATGGTGATCATGTCTTTCAAAAACTTTCTGTCTCGTGTACTGCCAATAATTTCTGGTGCTGAAGTTTTTCCATGCCATGAAGTCCAGTATCTTATCCCTTGGTCTCCTTTTGAGTCTCTTCTCTACCATCTTCCCCGTTGTAACGATATACACCGGATTTCTCCTTCTCATGGCATGCTCAGTTAATGTGGACTGTCTGTTTTTCATGCGAATGACCAGATCTCAGTGTGAGTTAACGTCCTTCAAGATACCTTCCTTACTCATTCTCTATCATCCACTTTGTTCTCATCATTCCCCTATAAAATATCACCCAGCCATCGACGATGAACTGTATTTTCGTGGACTGTGTGGGTGAACATCCAGGAAACATCCAGATGGGAAAATGACTGCCGATTCCATCAGAGATAAACTTGATGTTTCGTGAGGGACTATTGTGTTGAGATTCTGGCGGCGGCATTATGCACAGTGTATCTGTGCGGGCTGTTGTTTGTCGAGACTCCTGTGTTTTCCACTTTTCACATTGGGCAGTGGGGAGCGTTTTATGTGATATTCACTGGCACAGGAACGGAGCATAATGGGGACGACCCGTTGCTGTGAAGTTGGAACCGTGACTAACTAACTAACTAACTATATCACCCAGCGTCCATATAATTTCACACTTGTCTAATAATTGTCCATGATTCACTTCCATAGATTAGGGCTAGCTGAATATAGACCTACTAAACGCTCAATTTTCGACTTTTAAAAATGGATTCTAGCTTTTTCTTTCACACAGCCGGAAACGACATCTTTCTGTTTCTAAAGTGTAAGTTAACGGAGCACTAAAAAGTGCCGAAAATAAAATACTAACGCTGTTCGATATTACACATGTACCAGTAATTAGCTATCAATTAGTAAATTAAGGCATTATACATGTTAATATAAAGTTGAGTTGACTTAAGTGGAGACTGGATATTCTCATACGTGCAACCTTCTTATTTTCAATACCCAGCGAAGAGTCCCAATAATAATGGTACCAGTCTGATAATGTGTCCGTCTGGCCTTTCCTCAAAATACTGATAGCCTACCAGATCCTCTAGTTCAGTGTTTCCCAACCTTTTTTGTGCCATGCCCCACTTAAGCCTTTCTAAAATTCATATTGCCCCCCTCCTCCGCCCCACGCCTCCCCCCCCCCCCCCCCTCAACATATACAAAAATATTCAAAAATTGAAATCTTCACTAAAGAAATTTGAATGATAGGTTTTAGGAAGAAATCACTAGGTAATTATTGAGCAAACACAGTAAGTAACTTTTCAAAACATATAATGCAGAACTGAAATTCAAGTACAAAATAGTTTTAATGAAAGATTTTTCTATATTATTTTAATTATTAGTAATTATTTATTATTTAAATTTAGTGAGATCCTTGCGCTTGATGCTTGCTGCAAAGAGATCTTATGTCAGGTTCCAATTTAGTTAACTTCAGTCTCAGATCTCCCCGTTTTGTTATATTCAGCCGATTTCTTCCATTTTCGAATTGCCCCCCTTAACAGTCAAATTGCCCCCCTGTGGGGCGTGGGCCCCACGTTGGGAAACACTGCTCTAGTTACTCCCTGTCGCTCTATTCTCTCAAGGCCATGATGATTTATCTGTTCACCAATCTATATACGTGATCCCAAAGTGCCCTGACCACGTCTGCTTTATCATGCACCAAAACTTCACCCAACGGTGAAGACTCGCCAATGGTCCGCCTGCTCGTTTCCCAATACATCAACATGTCCTAGGGAAAAGATTCAACAGATGCTGGCTATCTTTGATTTTATTAATTGAAGCATGCCACTCTGCACGAGGCATACCTGTCGTCACATTTCCGAGCATGCTCCGTGAGTCCGTCACAATCACATGTGTTTGCTGTTTTGTCTTCCAGTCAGCAGTAAGCAGCTGTGGCTGATTCCACATCCATTCTCAGACTGGTTATCGTGGTATCGTTTAACATGCTCTCCTGCACTAAACACCGTCCATTGACCTTAACTATGAACACCTAAGCACTTCTTTTATCTCTTAGCACTGAGCCATTCGTGTGTATGATTACGTCACCTGAGCGTGAATTGTCATGAATCAGTTGTTGCATCTCCCATGCAACGCAGCCTGTCAGTCGATCCTGCAATACCGGCCCAATGTAATTATGACCCTGTACGGGTCTGACTTTCCCTCAGGCATTCAAACCCACCCCTCCCCTTTTCCAATGTTCTCAGGCATGCGCGCTCTGATTGTATTCTTTGCATATTTTATCCATGATTTTCCTGTTATCAGCCTATGTCCCTCAACTCTGTTGACGGCTTAGCGCATGGGTGTTCCTTGTCTGCGCCACTCGGAAATATGATTTAGCCTGCAGCATATTGAGCCTGTCTGCTGTCATCTGTCATTTACTGCCAATATGGTACCTTCCGGTGTATGGCAGAGGGGTCTTTGCGCCTGAGGAATTAAGGCCGCCTGGCTAGTGCAGTCGCCGTGAACTGTGCAGGTTAGGATTTTCATTTTACCCCCGACAGAAAACAAAGCCCACACCTTACCGAGGGATCGAACCCGGGTCTCCCGAACGAGAGTCCGGAGTTCTAGCCACTCGGCCAGCCTGTCCGCAATCGTTGGCAAATCTAGGATGTATCGAATATATACTATGACGTGTCCTTTTTGCATCTCAGGATCACCTGCATAGCTTCATTCTGAATGTGCTCTAGTTTCACCGGCTGACTCTTTGACACTGTGAGCGATCACAATCCATACTAAGTTACTGAGAGAATCAGATGTTGATAAAGTATGAACAACATCACATTCTTTATTACGTGTCCATTTTGCCATAATCCACAGCGCACCAAGTCAATTCTTAGATATCATAACAACTCCTTCCATACGATCCTTGAACGGCAGGCTTCAGTCGAAAGTCATTCCCAGGTACTTAGTCCACTCTCTCTGTTAATATTTCTCCTATTTATTATGTGACCTGTAGACATAAAGAAGAATGCTTTGTGCTTCAAGAAACTGCGGCAAACAAATAGAAATCTTCCAAAGACGCATGGAATGAAACAGAGTCAGAGGAAGAAATGTGCGACAAGTCACATAATACGTCCAAGTTAAAAGGCACGACGTTCTTATAAAATCCACACTGGAGGAACGCATGGAAAACAACGATGCAAGTGGAAAAATAACATCAAGTGATGGATGAATAACGGTCTGTAAAACTTTACATCGATAGAACGGCATATTAGAATGTAACCAGCTCATGACTCAACACAACATCTACAAATCAAAATCAAAATCAAATCAAATCAAATCAAATCAACTTTATTTTAAAAGGGTCACAAATTGGGCACGCAGGCCCGTCTTACATTCGGCCCTTCCAATCACTCGTCTTTCGTTCATCAAGTGCATTATACATTTACTTAGGAAGAAAAATAAACAATGTGAAATGAATGTTGTAAACATAAACAAGGCAAATTACCATGTTATGAGGCCCATCTCCCACCTACTCATACATGACCCCACCCACACACACCCCCACCTACCCACACACACGCACACCAAGGGACACATACATACCCCACCAACCGACCCATCCCCCTCCCGCACATCCCCCACCCACACACACTGCCCTCACCTGTTCCCCCAACCATAACACACTCGCCACCCACAAACATTCCCCCACCAACCCACACATCCAACGCTGTCAACAACCTGAATTCATACAAGCATGCGGTCCCTTCATTCACACCTCATAATTACAAACACATCGTCGTGTGAATGGAAGATCAGGATTCACGCTTTATTATATATATTACAGAGCTCGTCTTACGAGCATACACAACTAGCATTCAACACTCAAATACATTCTCCTAATGTTCGCTACGTATAACTATGCCCTCTCTAAACTACACAACTGGCGAGGGTAAACACAGAGGTCCTGTCACTCTGACTGTCCGTCCCGGTCTGCCTGAATTCACAGGTCCAGTCCAGCTCCTCGTCCCCCGTTCTCGTGCGGTCAGTCGTACGGCGTGCTGGTTCACTTGCCACGTAGTTTAGTGGTCCAGTCCTCGTAGCCTACAGCTGTACTAGAGTTCAGTCTGTTTACGGGTAATCCCCGTGCCTACTGTACTCTGTCCTATTTCGGGAGTTAATCCCGGTATGTCCTCGTCATGTCCTAGCTATGACACATGCGTGTCCTGTCTAGGTCTGGTCCTACCACTGGTTTGGAGTTCTATCTCCTTCTACTGTCTCTTTCTATCTATACTCTTGTATAGGTCCTTATTATGTCCTGTCTTTGTCCTTTACTTTCCTCCGTCCTTGTCCTACTTCTATCTATGTCTATCCTACTTCTATCTATGCCTATCCAGCATCTTGACACACGCCCACCCACATACACATCCTAAGCCACACATCCTCTCCCCAACCAAACCACCCATCCCCCAGCCACATCTCCATCGACAACATATTCCCCACCCCCACACACACAATCCCCCACCAACCCACACATCGCACATCCACTCACACATCCCCAAACCATACACACATCCCCACCAACTGACATCTCCCTACCCCACCACACACACACACACATATCTCTCTCTCTCTAACCACCCATACATCCCTAATCCACTCACACACACCCCAACACCCACACATACATCCCCCACCAACCCACACATGCCTTAACCCAATCCCCACCACACAATCCCCCACCCGCACATCATATACATCCCCTACCACGCAATATTCCCAACCCACGCACCGCACACACATATCCCTCACCAACACATCCCACACACCACCACACATCCCCACCTACACACCACACACATCCCCCACCCACATTCCACACAATATTCCCACACACACACCCACACAATATTGTCACATTCTACAGGCTGGAAGAGATTAGATTTAGATTGTTGACGCATCATCCATCAGTTATAGGTAGTTTATTTGTCAACATTGTCACATCTAGCTGGTGATGTTTCCTCCACCAGTTATAGGTAGTTCATTGTCAATATTGTCACATTTACGTTGGTGATGTTTCCTCAAACAGTTATAGGTAGTTAATTGTCAACATCGTCAGATCCAGGTTGGTGATGTTTCCTCCACTAATTATAGGTAGTTAATTGTCAAGAGACTTACTCCAATAGCTAGTCTTCAATGAGTTATAGGTTGTTTATTGTTAACATTGTCACATCTAGGTTAGTGATATTTCCTCAACCAGTTATAGGTATAGGTAGTTCATTGTATATTGTCACATGTAGGTTGACTATTTTTCCTCCACTAGATGTAGTTAAAGGTAGTTCATTGTCAACATTGTCACATCTACACAGATGATGTTTCCTCAACCAGTTATACGAAGTACAATAGCCAGTCTTCAACCAGTTATAGGTAGTTTATTGTCAACAGGCTTACTCCAATAGCTAGTCCTCAGCCAGTTATAAGTAGTTCATTGTCACATCTAGGTAGTTTATTGTTAATATTGCCACACATCTTGGCTGGTGATGTTTCCTCAACTAGTTATCGCTATTTCATTGTCAACAGACTTACCCCAATAGCTAGTCCTCAATGAGGCAAGAACTTGTATCTCGGAGGTGAGCAATTAAAACAATCCTCTAATCCCTCAGCTGGAAAGACATCAATGGGCACACACTAATTAACACGGGCTCAACATAAGTAAAACAACACAGGACAACCTTTCTCAAGCTGTGAGGCGCATTGGGTACATGGTACTAGAGCCATATTTGCATACCGATCGAGAACTAGACAGATGAGATGATCAGTACCATCCCGCCGTCGTTAGATCCAAGGTTATTTCATGGTATCATTTTACGCCGGGCCGGCCTCGGAGTGAGGTCAGTGTCATTAACACCCACATGGAGAGGAATTCGACCACGTTAGAACATACCGTAAGAATAGTTTATGTATAAATGACAGACCTGGCTTCGGTAATGGGCGACATTCTTCTGTACATATATATTCATCTATAATCTTTCAGTGTCGGTGAAACAGACCTGGAGCTGTCCACCAGGCTGGTCTACCTACCGCAGCGACACCCAGCAGAACTGTATGTTTCTGTCTACAGAAAGTAACAGATACTCAGTTGCAAAATCTAAGTGTCGTGATCTGGGAGGAAATCTTGTCATCTTAGAGGACGCAGACAAGAGACATTTTGTGAAAGGTATGTATTTCTTACGTCACATTTCAGATGTAGTAAAAGCTTAATAAGGAATGGTGGCATTGGATTGGCTACCAAATCCCGCAAAAAAATTGTATCTGGAAAATTCAGTCAATTACGAAAAAGTATAAATAGTAACTATTTAATAGTTCAAAGGAAAAACAACTCAGCCGAAAGAGGCTCTTCTAGAAGAAGTAGAGGAGAAAGCAGAAATGAGTCTGGATGGCCGCCTGAGTCCCTGCACCTGGAATGTTAGAACTATGTGTGAATTTGAAAACACAGCACTAATGGTGGGTACATGTTAGATCCATGTAGGAATTTGGAAAACATTATAAGCTGAGCATTTAGGGATTGACTATATTATGATTAGCAGAAGATTTAGAAACGCACTAACAGTAGCAAAAACAGTTCCAAGTGCTGATTGTTATAGTGACCACAGATTACTCACAGGAACATTGAGGATAAAGCTGAAGAAAGTCAAGTGTACAACAGGAAACACTAAATATGATTTGTGTACATTGAGTAATGACAAGGAAATACAAAACAAATTTAACATAGAAGTACAGAACAGATTTGATATATTGTCTGATCTAGAGATATTATTCCAGGATGTGAATGATCAATGGAAAATGTTAAAGAATTCAATCAGTTTGGCTGCAGAAACAACTATTCCAAAATTAAAGAAGGTGGGTCGTAAGAAATGGATGACTGAAGAAATTTTACACGTATTGGAAATAAGAAGACTCAACAAAAATAATCCTGCCAAATATGAAGAAATTCACAGGCAAGTCAGAATATTATGTAGGAATTCAAAAGAAGCATGGCTTGAGGATAAAGTGCTTAGAAATTGAAAAACAAAACATAAGTCAAAATACCAAATTAGTGCACAAAAGAATTCAGGAACTTACTAATAAAAGAACAAGTACATCAACGGGCTGTCTAAAAACTAAAGATGGCAAAATCATAATAGAAAAAGACCAGATTCTACATGTATGGACAGATTATGTGAAAAACCTGTATAATGATAACAGAGAGGAACATTATGATATTAGATTTAATAATGAAGGACCGCCAATTTTGGAGATGGAGGTTCAAAATGTTCTTAAGCATATGAAAGCTGGCAAGGCACCCGGTGCAGATAACATCACAACAGAAATGATTAAAGCTTTAGAAGAATTTGGACTAGAGCAAGTCACCAGACTGCTGAACACATTATATGATACTGGAGATATACCTTCTGAATTATGTAATTCTGTATTTATTGCAATCCCAAAGAAATCAGGAACCTTGGAATGTGATCAACATAGAACAACTAGTATAATGAGTCACATCACAAAGATCTTGTTAAGAATTATCATGCAAAGAGTGAGGAAGAAAATACAACCTGAAATAGGGGAAGAACAATGTGGGTTTGTAGAAGGAAAGGGTACAGTAAATGCTGTGTATATGCTGCGAACAGTTATTGAACGTGCTGTAGAAGTAAACAAGGATATATATATTTGCTTTATTGACTATACAAAGGCTTTTGATAGAGTTAGACATGTCAACATGGTGGATATGCTTGCAGATCTACAAATTGATGGGAAAGACATTAGACATTTAAAAAAAACATATATTGGAAACAACAAGCTGCCATAAGGATTAATAATGAAGTGGGACAATATCGAACGAACGAACGAACGAACGAACGAACAAACTTTATTTTAAAAGGGTAACAAATTGGGCACGCAGGCCCGTCTTACATTCGGCCCTTTCGATCACTCATCTTTCATTCATCAAATGTGTATGTTACATTTACATAGGGGAAAAAAACATTGTCAAATGGATGTTGTAAGCATAAACAATGCATATTACGCATATCAACCTATTAAGAGAGGTGTTAGGCAGGGATGTGTAATGTCTCCAGATCTTTTTTCTCTATACAGTGAAAATATTTTCAGAAATGTAGAAGACATAAATGGAATCAGTATTGGAGGACGAAACATAAATAACATTAGATATGCAGATGATACAGTGTTGATTGCAGACAATGCACATGATTGCAACAATTAGTAGACGCTGTTGTTGTCCACAGTGAGCAACTGGGGTTGGAATTAAATTGTAAGAAGACACAGGTTATGGTCGTCACTAGGAAGAATGAAGTGCCACAATGTAATATACAAGTAAATGGGAATATTCTTCAACAAGTGAATCGGTACAATTATCTCGGAACAGTCATAACATCTGATGGGAGATGCCTTGAAGAGATAAGAATAAGAATTGCCATGGCGAAAGTAGCCTTTAGCAAGATGAAAAGCATTCTGACCAATAAAAAGATGTCAATTGAAACGAGAAAAAGAGTGTTGAGGGGATACATAGAGTCTGTTCTTTTGTATGGATGTGAAACTTGGACAATGTGCAGTCAAGCTGAAAAACATCTGATGGCTGCAGAAATGTGGTTTCTGAGGAAAATGCAAAGAATACCATGGACAGATAGAAAAACCAATGACCAAGTACTACAGGAGACAAATGAAAATAGTAGATTGATTAGATAAATTAGACGTAGATAGTCAAAATTTTTTGGACATGTTACGAGAAGAAATGGACTGGAGAACTTAGTGACAACTGGCAAGATCGAAGGAAACAGACCAAGAGGAAGACCGAGAAGAAAATATCTGGATGGCTTGGCCACATGGCATAGACGAGACAGGAACACTGAGCTGATCCACGACTCTGGTGATCGAGTGAAATGGCGAGTCCTGACCGCCCACGCTTTCCGGCATGGCACATGATTAATTGATTGATTTAGGGATTATGGGAAACAAGATGGAAGCAAGCGGACAAAAAGCTTCCTGACACATATGAAACAGTGACGTTCTCAGGCCAAACGGAGGAACGGTCTCTCACGGTGCAGGAGTGACACTAATGTTATCAAAAAGAGGCAGAGAAAGTGCTAACAGAATGGGAAATTGTGAGTTAGAGAATAATAACAGCAATATTGAGGGAAACAAAATAAACCAAGCAAATATGAATGTCATCCAGAGTTAGGTACTGCCAAATGATAAGGATGGATCAGTTAAATAGGAATGTTACATAAAACATCAAAGTACTATATGTAATCAAAGAAATGGTAATGCAACATTTGTGATTGGTGTTTTGAATACCAAAAGAGAATGGGATAGCATGGCTTATGAAGAGACCATCAAAAGCAAGGAACTTTGATCATCATCATCATCATCATCATCATCATCATCATCATCATAATTATCATCATTATAATCTGCTACGTTTGCTGTTAAGCGTCGTTCAGGGGAACAGTTGGCACTCCAGCGCCCGAAGGGTGGCGCTGGAAAATGTCATTTCGTGTGATTGTGTAATGTCTTTGATGTTTTAAATCCATTTTCTTCTCGGGTATCCTCTTGCTCTCGTGGCAGATCTTCTTTAATGTAGGGTCAGTGCTGGTTGTTGATAGTGTTGCATTCTAACGAGATGGTCAAACCATGTATCTTCTGCCTTTCAATAAATGTGGCACAAGATGTTGATCCCACTGTTATTTCTTGTTCGGTCTCGGAAAGCTAAGCTGGTAGCTCTCCTCTAGCTTCTCATCTCACAGAATATGGGCAAAGAACATAAATGGAGATGTATTAACAATTGTTTCCGCAGCGAATCAATATACCAAATGCGGATCAGGTATGCATAAAGCAACGTGAATATCATCATACCTCAACATAGACAATTTAATTAGCGAAGTTTATATTACCAAGAATTTGGTACATCTCAACATGACGTAAATAGTTTTTAGAGGCACAGATATCATCACACAGCCGTTAAGCGTGGGCTGTCATCGACCATGTCATGTTGCCAAGCCATCCAGATATTTACTTCTCTGCCTTCTTGTTCTTCCCCCCTCAATCTTACCAGATTTCACCAAGTTCTCTAGTTTATTTCTACTCATAACGTGCCCAAAATGTTTGACTGTCTATGTCTAATTTCTATAATCAGTTTAAGGTTTTAATTTGCCTCTTATAGGACTTTCTTATTGTTCTGTCTGGGGTTTTTTTTTATTTGGTCTATGGTATTCTTTGTATTTTCCTCAGAAACTACATCCCAATTACTATTAGATGTTTTTCAGCTTGTCTGCTCATTTTCCACGTTTCACATACAGAAGTACAGGTTCCACGTATCACTCAAACAGGCTTTTTCTCGTTGCATTTGACATCTTGTTATTGGTCAGAATGTTTTCCATCTTGCTAACTGCTACCTTCATTCGCCATGGCTATTCTTGTTCTAATCTCTTAAAGGCACCTCCTATAGCTGTTCCTAGATAGTTGCACCGATTCACTTGTTTAAGAATATTCCCATTTATTAGTATATTACAGTGTGGTTGTCTTCCTAGGGGGATGAGTGGTCTCGAGGTATGGTATCCGCCTCGAGTGCTGGAGGTCCAGGGTTCAAGCCCTGGTGGGGCCGGAATGATCGGACGACGTTTGTATTGTCGCACACTTAAAAAATCCCTTGGCTGTTGGAAATCGAAAAAGCGTAGCCTAACGGCTCTCTCCAATCATTTTCTACTTTGCCTTTATTCCATTTCTGATGTTTGCCCTCCATGCAACACGATCAGCCGCGACTTGCTCCCAATGTGCATTATCAATGCCTGTATCAATCATGTCCCGCTTACACACATCTTTGTATCGTAGTAGAGGCCGACCCTGAGATCTCTTACCCGTCTGTAATTCACCAAACAAGATGCCCTTTGGTATTTTACCATCATCCATCCTCTTAATGTGTCCTATCCCTCTATGGCGAATCAAATCAAATCAAATCAAATCAACTTTATTAGGGTCACAAATTGGGCGCGCAGGCCCGTCTTACATTCGGCCCTTCCAATCACTCGTCTTTCGTTCATCAAGAGCATTATACATTTACATAGGAAGAAAAATAAACATTGTGAAATGAATGTTGTAAACATAAACAAGGTTAATTACCATGTTATGAAGCCCATCTCCCACCTATCCATACATCACCCCACTCACACAACACCCCCACCTACCCACACACACGCGCACCAAGGGACACATACACACCCCCACCTACCGACACACACGCACACCAAGGGACACATACATACCCCACCAACCGACCCATCCCCCTCCCGCACATCCCCCACCCACACACACTGCCCTCACCTGATCTCCCAACCAAAACACACTCGCCACCCACAAACATTCCCCCACCAACCCACACATCCCACGCCCATCCACATCCTACCCCACACATCCTCTCCCCACCCACACCTCAAACCACCCATCCCCCAGCCACATCTCCATCGACAACATATTCCCCACCCCACACACACAATCCCCCACCAACCCACACATCGCACATCCACTCACACATCCCCAAACCATACACACACATCCCCACCAACTGACATGTCCCTACCCCCCACCCCCCCCACACACACACACACACACATCTCCCTAACCACCCATACATCCCTAATCCACTCACACACACCCCACCACCCACACATACAACTTCCACCCACCCACACATGCCGTAACCTAATCCCCCACCACACAATCACATACCCGCACATAACATACACCCCCTACCACGCACTATTCCCAACCCACGCACCACACACACACATATCCCTCACCAACACATCCCCACTTACACACCACACACATATCCCCCACCAAGATACCACACAATATTCCCACCCACACCCACACATATACCCTTACCCATCCACCCCACATACCCCCACTCACACACCACAAAAATCCCCCACCCACACACACATACCTCACCCACACAATATCACCAACCAACACACCACACACCTCTCCCCACCCACACACGCATTCCCTACCCGTCCACCAACACACACTCACTCACGCATACATCCTCCACTACGCACCCACACTCCCCCACCCACCCACTCCCAACCAAACATCTCCCGATCGCAATACCCCTACCCCCACACACATCCTCCACCCACTCACACATCCCACCCCGACACATACAACTCCCTCACCCACCTACACATCCCTAAGCCACCCACACACCCCCACCCACACATTCCCAATCCACACACACACATCTCCCACCCACACTCCCCCACATACTTCCCCCAACCACCACAATCCCCTGCTCACCCACACATATACCCCACCCATACGCACATTCCCCACACCCATCACACACATCCCCCACACCACACACTATCCACCACCCATACCACCATGAACATACCTTCCACCCACACATCATTCACACATCCCCCACCAACACACCGCACACATATCTCAAATCCACACACCATACACTTCTCCCCACCCGCCCTTCCATCCCAAATCCACCCAACACAATCTCCTACCCACACAACCCCGCCTCCTTCACATACTTCCTCAAACAATCCACACATCTCCACCCACATAAACACACATCCCCTGCATCCGTCCCATACACATATCCTCCACCCATACACCCATCCCCCACACCCATTCCAACACCCCTACTTTCACCCCCACACATCCATCCACACATCCCACCAACACCCACAAATACCACTACCCACCAAAACCCACAAACCCCCAACCCATCCAAATGCATACCCCCACCCACACACCCCCACCCACACATATCCCCACACTCACACACATCCTCCACATACACTCACACTTCCTCACATCTAGACACATACAAAATGTCTCACGTTAGTATTGAAACTAGTATGAACAAACTCCCACACTTTACTCACACACATACACTGACACTTGTCATGAGCAGTCTCATAAAAATGTTAAACATGGAGAAAAATGTGTCATATAATGTATGTGACGTAACAATAGTGATGCTCGCTCTCTCTCTCTCTCTCTCTCTCTCTCTCTCTCTCTCTCTCTCTCTCTCTCTCTCACACACACACACACACACACACATTCACTCTCACGCTCACACATTCACTCTTCCGCTCATTCATTCACTCTCACGCATTCACTCTCCCGCTCATTCACTCTCACGCTCACTCATTCACTCTCCCGCTCACTCATTCACTTTCCCGTTCACTCATTCACTCTCCCGCTCACTCATTCACTCTCCCGCTCACTCATTCACTCTCACGCTCACTCGTTCTGTCTCTCATTCACACTCACTGACTCACTCACTCAAACTACAGTAATGAACATGAGTTTATATTATGCATGATAAAATCAAATGGTATTTAACTGATAATATGACAGATGAGAATACACAAACATACGGATTCGCGTGTTACATAACATGCGTGTTACATGACATGCATCTGCTCATCTATCTCTCTCTCTCTCTCTCTCTCTCTCTCTCTCTCTCTCTCTCTCTGTATTCTTTCATATACACACACTCACACGCATGCGCGCGCTCTCACACACACACACACTAACACATCAACTCTCCCACGGTCTCACTCTCTAACACACAGTCCTTCACACACACACACACACACTCACTCTCTCAATCACACTCTCTCACACATACACATGAACGCATGCACATGAACGCATGCACGCACGCATACACTCCCTCACTCACTCTCACACATACACGTACGAATGCATGCACTGACACATTCCATATGCATGCACGCACGCATACACTCCCTCACTCACTCTCACACATAAACGTACGAATGCATGCACTGACACATTCCCCCACCATTTCTCGCTCAATCACTCTCTCCACACACACGCATGCACGTGCGCACACACGCATTCACTCTCTCCCTCTCACTGACACCCACTTTCTCTCTCTCTCTCTCTCTCTCTCTCTCTCTCTCTCTCTCTCTCTCTCTCTCTCTCTCTCTCGCTCCCACACGCACACACATATATAGTGAATAATTATAGTTAAACAATTATAATGAACAATTATACTGAACAATTATACCAGTAAATGAATTATGGTGGCATATAGTCAGTATGGATTAAGTATTGAAAGAGTTTTCGGTTAAATGTGTAGGGACTCATTGGAGTTTTCAGATCTGGAGGCAGATCATTCCATAAGTGAGCACCAGAATAGGCGAAACATGTTTTGTATAGGTCCAATCTAGGCTTTGAGACATGTAACAAATTTAGGCGCTTAATCTGTGTCTTCTTTTTGCTAATTGTTGGCAACGAAGACTGAGCATGGAATAAACCGTCACACAACCTTTTTTCCAATACTTCAGTATTTGTGTTGTCTTGCCACTTAATTCCAAGTATTCCTCGCAGACACCGCATATAAAAGCTGTTTAAACGTTTCTCTTGGTGTGAGTAAGTTGTCAAAACTTCACTGCCATAAAGAAGAGTACTAAGGACACAGGCTTGATAGACAAGGACTTTTGTTTTGGCAGTAAGCTTCCTGTTCTACCAGACTCTGTTTGCTAACCTTTTCATTGTTGTTGTTGCCTTGCTAATCCTGATGTTGATTTCCTGATCGAGGGATAATTTGCTATTTACCTCTGATCCTAGATATGTAAAATGGTCTACTATCTCTAGTTCGGTGTCGTCAATAAAGATTTATGGCACCCTATGTGCACCCTGTGACATAATCTGTGTCTTCTTTTTGCTAATTGTTAAATCAAATTCAGAACAAGCATTGGAGAATGCAGATAGTAGACGTAATTATTCCTAAGAGTGGGTTGTAACTGCAGCATCATCAGCAAAAAGCAACTCTATGATCAGTACCCTCCTAATTTTGGTCTTGGTCTTCAATCTTTTTGCCTAGTGACAACATTAATTTGTGTCTTCTTACAATTTAATTCTAACCCTAGTTGTTCACTGTGTGCAACAACCACATCTACCAAATGTTGCAGATATCGTCCATTGACTGCAGTCAATATTGTATCATCCGCATATCTAATGTTATTGATGTTACGTCCCCCAATGTTGATTCCTCTCATATCTTCTAAATTTCTGAAACTATTTTCCATGATGAGAGGAAAAAGATTTGAAGACATTATACATCCCTGTCACACCACACACGTCTCTTAATAGGCTGATATTGACCTACTTCATTATCAATCTTTATGGCAGCTTGTTGTTCCCAATATATATATATTTTTAAACATATCAAAGGTCTAAAGAGCAGATATAGATTCATATTACCATGTGTTGATACATAAAATGAAACTGAACAATTAAAGCTTTGAAGCCTTCTTGCAGGTAATGTTATCTGTGTACTGAACTATGTGAATGTGTGTATGTGTCCCAGAGCAACATCATCACCACGTGGCGATCTCTGCCAGCCCGGCAGTGTCATCCTAGCCCTGGACAACGCTGTCATTGCTTGGACACTGTCTCTGATGTCATCCTAGATCTGGATAACACTGTCCTTCCATGGACAATGTCTCTGAGGTCATCCTAGCCCTGGACAACACTGTCCTTCCATGGACAATGTCTCTGACGCATGTCTGGTCATGCCCAGTGTGTCTTGAATGTCCTCCATTCAGCATCGTGTGGTCGTCCGTCCCTCCTGCCTTGTCTTCCAGGAACGATGCTATCCTTTATTGCTCTCTCTAAACCACAATGAAGTATAATGAGACCACAGTATTTTAGTTAAGAAGACTTCATTCTATTTGTTATCCAGTTTTCTTCCTTGTTCTAATCTTGAAGAATGTCAATATTGTCTTGTATTCGTGATCAACGATATTCTAACAACTATTCTGTGACATTCAAGATCGAAATCATAATGTTATCCCATTGATATTAATTGTGTACAAAATAATAATGTCTCATCATTCGGACAGAATTGGAAAGAACTTCAAGTGTGGGGCAAGCCTGGACCGGCCTATACAAAGAACCTGGCAGCTACACAGTGCTTCAATGGCAGGGACGCAACTCTGTAATCGCGGTAGGTGTTACAAACACACACAAAAATAGCCACACTCAACATGTTTGACCATTGTAGAGTCGGGGACGACTACCACACTCTTGATTGTCCTACATTTGAGTTGACCGCTGTATGAGTTTAATGGTATGTTCTGAGTTCTAAGCTGGAACTCTATATTCTCAGTCGAAGCTGATATTGAATCGCCTTGACTGAAGGGCTTGATTAACCTTTTATATTTGGAGAATTTATTTTGTTCTTCCTGGCTTTTCAATTTAGTAGAGGCTATCAGGGTGTTAGAGTCAATCTCCATTTCTTTCATCTTTAATTTCGTTTGTGACTCCACCTCTATCTGTTTCTGCTTGGTGGCATCGTCCATTTCTATCTGCTTCTGTTTAGTGGCTTCTTCCAATCCCTTCATGTCTATCTGATGTTTTCTTTCTCTTGCTCTCTCATCTCTCAATTTGTCTGTTTCTTCTTTGTATCTTTCATTTGCCCATTTCTCCAGTTTTTCTCCAGTATATTCTAGTTCTTTACCAGCCTGGATGAAGTCATGTAATGATGACATTGTAAGGCTTTATGTTTTCTGATAATTGATAGTACAATATTTTCCAATAAAATTTCACAGTTGTTATGTATTAAATATTTACAACCTTTTGCTGAAAAAAAGGATGCGTTTGTTAAAGGTGTATATCAAAATTAGAGAAAAATACACTCATCTAATTTCGCAGCAAAATACGGCACTCAGGATGTTCTGCCGCTGTCTTTCGTACACACGCTTGATCAACTTGTTTTGATAACTGATGTTTCTGTTTAATGGAACATCAACATTTTAGCAACAAGCATGTAATGTGCAATACATGGTGTTAATAGACATATTATAGTTTCGAAGTACGGTAAACATCAAATGTGATATAAATGATAATGATTAATGTAGATGATATGAATGTATGATAGTCTCAATGAACGTCAATGAATGTCAATGTCGTCTTGTCTTCACTTTCTAATTCCCCTAAATGAGCTACGTTGTATCACTCTAGCTTAGCCTCTAATCTCCTACTGTTGTACGAAAACTTTTTGTTTTTGCACAGATACTAACGTGATGTTGACATTCTGATAGTGATAAACAACATGATTAATTTCACAATTCGTACACAATCACTGTTAATGTTTCACGAATTTTCATATAAATAGTTTACATAGGTAATATCTTCATAATATGCTGTAGAATTTCAGAAAATAGCAATTTACTTGGTTATTTTAATTAATAGCACACATTTTGAGGTGGTTCAAAAACATTTCACAAAATGGTATCCTAATGATAATTGGTAGTGAGTGGTAGTTCAGGGACTTCTGACACAAATTGGTATCCTGCCTGTCAGCATCTCACTTGCGACAGGCGTACAAGGATTCCCTTCTTTTACACTACACGAAGTGACAACTCGTATCGTTTGCAAAAGGATACATGTTTATTCGGAGCTGATCAACAATAGCTCCATGAGCGGAATACCATAACGGTATTGAACATAGAATGTGATGACGATAAGATGGAATGAGGAGATGATATACACATTATAACTATTGAAGCTAAGCTAGACTATTATAACTATGATACTGTCCTTTAATAACCACAAAGTATCCCTAGCGGATACACGTCTGATCCCTACGCCGTCTGATGTCCGTCTGAGCTCGCTGAGCGTGGTGTGTTCAGCCGCCAGCAATTAGCTCAGCGTGCGTTTGTTGGTTTACGTTCTGGGCCCTGGGTTGTGCTGACCAGAGTTACTCGGTCCTTCCTCGTGCACCCGGTTACCCAGTCTCTTGGGCACTGGTTGCCCTTCTTGTTGACACAAGGGTGTCCCGTTATCGCTATTTATAGCGATAGTGTCTCTCCTGTCTGGTCTCCTATCCTATTACGTCACTTGCTCTATTCTTATGCTCTATTTCAGCTCTTCTTAGAGCTTATAGCTTAGAGCTATCTCTTAAGTCTTTGACATATATGTTCATACAATGAAGACTATGAACTAACTCAACGAAATGAAGAGTATGAACTAACTCAAGGCATTTATTCAATGCTGTGGAACATATTTTTGCCGTATTGCAGCTCCCTGTATGTTATGCATACAACGACTGAGTTTATTTACTCTCACTTTATCGCAGGAGTTACATATGCATGTCTTTGTTTTGTACCTTAACGTATCCTTACTTTCTCATGTTTCTCCAACAAAGTGCTGTCCTCATTTTTGGGTGGCAAGTTCGAATCTAATGTCTCTTTAGCTTTCAATTGCTACATGACCTGATTTGTCATCTCATCTCTGCTTCTTTAATGTCCTCTCTGTGAGTGTCCATCAATATCTGAAAATGTATCTCTCATGCTGTTTACATGACCAGTGACCTTAAGTTAAAAGTTAGTTGCATTTCCTTTGGTGAATTTGGTGAATTACAGGAAGTTGCAGACAACACCAGCATTTTTTGCTGTTGTGATCTCTTTGTAAGTTTACATTCAATAGTTTGCTATTGCATTCTGAACGACTAGCACCTATACCATTTCGTAAAAAATCAACGCAATGCGGTCTCTTGCCAAATCGCGCGCAGCTGTGTTTCGAACGCGGGCATGCGGAATGACGAACTACGTCCGTAACCCTTAGTCACGGAGCTAGAAATGACTTTAAAGGTCAAAGTTTATTTCTGCATGCCACCTGGATTAATGATAAACTGTCTTCACTTTTCAGGCTGATTTGACAAACGTAAATCGAAGAAATATATACTGGGGTGCTGATGGAGAACAGTGCGGTTACTTAACACCCTCTTCTAAAAAACTGGAAATAGACAATTGTCAGAATTCATTCCACTCGATTTGCGAGCGAGAAGTATGTAAGTCAGCATGTCATTTACCCTTTTGTTTTTCCCCTGAATATGGCTTTAGCTACTAATATATTGATATTTAGTGTGGATTATGGTCGACTATAAGAAGAAATAAATATCACAATGTAATATACGGGTAAATGGGAATATGTTTAAACATGTGAATCGATACAACTATCTCCGAACAGTCATACTACTTGATGGGAGGTGTCTTGAAGAGATTAGAATACGAATAGTTATGACAACGGTTGTCTTTCTCAAAATGGAAACTATACTGACCCATCATATATTGTTCTCTCTCCTAAAGCTACCTCCATGCCCTTCCAGTGTTATTTATCTGCCCGTAGTTGTCTTCTCCGTGACGGTCTGCCGCTATCTCATCTGCCCTGTAGGTTCCAGGCAAGAGCGAGAGAGAGAGAGAGAGTCTAGTTATACTGTCTTCCGGTTTTCCCAATGTTTTCCCTATCCAGCTCCTTTTCCTCATCTCTTGAGTCACCGGCATGTGTTTAGTTCTCTCCACGAGCTCTACATTGCCGATTCATTCATGCCATTCTATTCCCACCATTCTGTGCAGGCACCAAGTAATGAATGTTTGCTGGATGATAGACCTGGCTAATGAAGACACCTTTTATACGGGTTTACAGTTGGATATGCGTCGAAGTACTCGCGTTCCTGCAGCAAGGAACTGTCATCATTAGGAGGCGTCAGGTTCGAATCCCGGTTGGATAACTATAGCTTTCAATTCTTATATTGTCTCTTGTCTCCTCTAGTATACCCTTATTTCTTCTATTTTTATTAGCGCTGAACAATAGCCAAACAATACACGTGAATGTATTTATCAACTGAAATATTGATGTTCACCGATTTACGTTTATAATAAAGACATCTATTTAAATCTAACAGCATGTTTGCCTGGATATTACGGCCACACGTGTGAGCGGGAATGCCATTGTCTGGGGGAGCTGTGCGACCAAAAGCTAGATTATGAACGGGAAAGTCTGGTCTGCAAGTACGGCTGTCAGACAAACTGGGCCGGAGCTGCTTGCGACATTAGTAAGTTTAACCCATTCTCTAGGAGAATAATGACAGGAATTGGTGCATGTATCTTGTTAGGTGTTGCTATACTATACTATACTATACTATACTATACTATACTATACTATACTATACAACAACTCGTCACACTACACTACATTATACTACACTGCACTGCACTACACTACACCACATTATACTACACAGCACTGCACTGCACTGCACAATGCTACACTACACTATACTACACTATACTATACTATATTATACTACACTGCACTACACTACACTATGCTATAATATATTACACGACACTACACTACACTATACCATATTATACTATACTACACTACACTACACTATACTATACTATACTATACTACACTATACGATACTATATTACACTACACTACACAACACTACACTACACTACAATACACTACACTACACTACATTACACTATACTATACTATATTATACTACCCTACACTACACTACACTATACAATACTATACTATACTACACTACACTACACTACACTACACTACACTATACAACACAACACTACATTATACTACACTACACTAAATTATACTATACTATATTATACTACACTGCACTACACTACATTACACTACATTATACTATACTATATTACACTACACTACACTACATTATGCAATATTATACTATACTACACTACACTACATTATACTACACTACACTACACTACACTATAATACACTACACTATACTATATTACACTACACTACACAACACTGCACTACACTACACTACATTACACTTTACTATACTATATTATACTACTCTACACTACACTACACTATACTATATTATACTATATTATACTACATTGCACTACACTGCACTACACTACACAACACTACATTATACTATACTACACTACACTACACTATAATACACTACGCTATACTTCACTACACTACACTACACTGCACTACACTACACTACAGTGCAAAACACTACACTACATTACACTACAGTGCAAAACACTACACTACATTATACTACACTACTCCACATTATACTACATTGCACTACACTACAGTGCACTACACTACACTACATTACACTACACTACACTGCACTACACCACACTACACTACACTACACCACATTATACTACACTAACGTAATACTACACTATACTATACTACACTACACTATACACACTACACTATACTACCCTATCCCTATACTAAACTACACTATACTACACTACCAATATACTAACACTAACACTATACTACACTACACGACACTATCACTACACTACACTATACCTACACTAGAACTACACTACACTATGCTCACGACACTAACTACACTATACTACACTAAACTATACTCCGTTAAACTTATACTACACTACACTATACTATACTACACTACACTATACTCACTAACAATATACTACATTCACTATACTACACTAACACTATACTTACACTACACTATACTATACTAACACTAGCACTTAACTACATTACACTATACTACACTACACTATACTACACTACACTCACTATCTACACTACACTATACTACACTTACACTAACTATACTACACTACACTATACTACACTAAGACACTATACTACTACTACACTATACTATACTACACTACACTATTCAATACTACACTACATTATACTACACTACACTATACTATACAACACTACACTACATTATACTACACTACACTATACTACACTACACTACACTACACTATACTATACATCACTACACTTCATTATACTACACTACACTACACCATACTACACTACACTATACTATACTACACTGCACTACATTATACTACACTACACTACACTATACTACACTACACTACATTATACTACACTACACTACACAACATTATACTATACTATATTACACTACACTACATTATACAATACTATACTATACTACACTGCACTACATTATACTACACTATACTACACTACACTACACAACACTACACTATACTACACTACACTGCACTACACTACACTACAGTGCAAACACAACACTACATTATACTACACTGCACTGCACTACACTACACTATATTATACTACACTACTCCACATTATACTGCACTGCACTACACTACACTACAGTGCACTACACTACACTACATTACACTACATTACACTGCACTGCACTACACTACACTACACCACATTATACTACACAGCACTGCACTACACTACACTACACTACACTGCACTACACTACACTACATTATTTTACAATGCACTTTACTATACTACACTACACTACACTATACAACACTGCACTGCACTACACTACATTACACTACACTACACTACACTACACTATACTGCACTACACTACACTACATTATACAACAAGCATTACACTACACTATACTACAATACACTACATTATACTACACTGCACAACACTACACTACACTACATTACACTACACTACACTATACGACACTAGACTACACTACACTACACTATATTATACTACACTGCACTACACTACACTACACAACACTACATTATATTGCACTACACTACACTAAATTACACCACACTGCACTACACTCCACTACATTACACTACATTATACTACACTACACTACATTATACTACACTACACTACAATACATTATACTACATTACACTACATTATACTACAGTATACTACACTACACTACAAATCACTACACTACACTACACTATACAAGACTGCACTGAATTACCCTACAGTACACTAAACTGCACTGCAATGCACTGCACTACACTACATTATACTACACTAAACTACACTACATTACACTACACTACACTACATTATACTACAATGCACTACACTACACTACACTACACTACATTACATTACATTATAATACATTGCATTACACTACACTACACTAGATTATACTACTCTGCACTAAACTACACTACACTACACTATACTACACTAAACTATACTACACTGCACTACACTACACTATACCACACTGCACTACATTACACTATACTACACTACATTATACTACACTGCACTACACTACACTACATTATACTACACTGCCCTGCTCAACACTACACTACATTATACTGCACTGCACTACATTACAGTACACTACATTATACTACACAACACTATACCACAATACACTACATTATACCACACTACACTACAATACACTACACTATACTATACCACACTAAACTACACTATACTACGCTATACCACACTACACTATACCACACTACACTACACTACACTATACTACACTATACCACACTACACTACACTATACTACATTATACTACACTACACTGTACTACACTATACCACACTACACTACACTACACTAAATTATACCACACTACACTGTACTACACTATACTACATTATACTACACTACACTATACCACACTACACTACACTATACTACACTATACCACACTACACTACACTATACCACACTACACTATACTACACTGTACCACACTACATTACATTACACTATACTACACTATACCACACTACACTATACCACACTACACTACACTATACTACACTATACCACACTACACTACACTACACTATACCACACTATACCACACTACACTACACTATACCACACTATACCACACTACACTATACTACACTACACTATACTACACTATACCACACTACACTACACTATACCACACTATACCACACTACACTATACTACACTGTACCACACTACATTACATTACACTATACTTCACTATACCACACTACACTATACCACACTACACTACACTATACTACACTATACCACACTACACTATACCACACTACACTACACCATACCAAACTACACTACACTATACCACACACCACTACACTATACCACACTACAATATACAACACTACACTACACTATACCACACTACACTACACTACACTACACTATATTACACTACACTACACTATACTATACTACACTTCACTACACTATACTACACTACACTACACAACACCACACCACACTACACTACACTACACCACACCACACTTCACTACACTACACGATACTAAACTACACTACATTAAACTACACTAAACTACGCTATATTATACTACACTACACTATACTACACTATATTATACTACACTACACTACACTACACCACATTACACCACACTACACTATACTACACCACACTACTCTCACAGTGCGGGAGGACAACGAGCAACTGCATACCGCAACACAAGCCGATGGTGACTATAAATGACAAAGTCAAACCATACAATCCATCTGAGTTTATTCGTATCAAAACTGTAGAGTATTACATAGATGAAATCGCATACGACTTGTCAACTTGAGCGGCCGATGGTAACTGCCTCTCTAGCCTACGTCAACGCGTGAGCAGCCCTAGATACATAACTAGTGGTGCTTACGCGTGCACAAACCTATTTCCCCTTGTTTTTGCACACCATCCATTAACTCATTAACTCCCTAACAGAGATGGTGCTCTGTTACACTACACTACACCACACCACACTACACCACACTACACCACACCACACTAAACTACACCACACCACACCACACCACACTACACTATACTATACTATACTATACTATACTACACCACACCACACTACACTACACCACACTACACTGAACTATACTATACTACACTACACCACACCACACTACACTACTCTATATTACACTACACTATACTATACTATACTATACTACACAACACTACACTATAATATAATATAATATACTACACTACACTATACTATACTATACTATACTATATTATAATATACTATACTACACTACATTATGCTATACTATACTACACTACACAATACTATACTACACTATACTACACTACACTATACTACAATATACTATACTATACTATACTACACTATACTATACTATACTAAACTATACTAAACTATACTATACTATACTACACTATACTATACTATACTATACTATACTATACTATTCTACACTATACTATACTACACTATACTATACTATACTACACTATATTATACTATAATATACTAAAGTATACTATACTATACTATAGTACACTATACTACACTACACTACACTATACTATACTACACTACACTATACTATACTACACTATACTACACTTCACTTCACTACACTACACTACACAATACTATACTATACTATACTATACTATACTATACTGAGATCGATATGTCCGCCTGGAACAGCGATGCCCTGCAAGTGCAGGCATTAAGAATAATGACACCAGTGCAGCTTGTAATCGTTAACGTCTATGCGCGAAATGGGAAGGTCGACGTGCGACAATGGCAGCGTTTTTTCGATATGGATGAAAGGCATATCATCTACTGCGGGGACTTCAATGCTAGAGGCAGTCAATGGGGGAATTGCATCACCAATAGACAGGGAGAAGATTTGGAGGACGCCCTGGCATCTGCTGCCCTAATCTGTCTGAATGATGGGAAGGTCACTAGAATGGCCACTCGACCAGGCGACTCTGACAGCATCATTGACTTGGCTCTGGTGTCGCCCACCATCGCACCAAGGTGCCGGTGGGGCACACTGGGATACCACGATAGTGACCACTACCCTTGTGTCATCCTGATCAAGAAAGACGGGGCCATAAGTCAAAGAAACAAGACCAATGCCTTCCCGTACGACACCACTGGTCAAGACGCCATAAGCAAGATCAGAAGAAGGAAACTAACTTCCTCCCGTAGGAGACAAGAAAGATGGCTGCAGCCACCATGGTGGAATGGAGAGGTCGAGAAGGTGTGGCTGGGAAAGAGGCAGGCTGTCAAAGACTGGCAAAAGGCCAGAAAGGCTAACATGCCACAGGTTGAGTTGGCGAACCTGAAGACTGAGGTCGTTAGGGCGACGACTTTATTCAAATCCTGCGCCAAACAGGCCAAGGCCGACAAATGGGACGAGTTCTGCAGGAAGGTGTGCTCCGAGCAATCTCTTACGACATTCTGGCGCCTCCACAAGAGCATGAACGGTGCTGCACAACGTAGGGGTATTCCAGACTTTCAAGGCACAGACCTCGCATGGAAAAAGTCGGATGCGGATAAAGGTAAGGCCCTTCTTGCACGCTACATAGAACAGACTGACCAGAAAGACGAGCCCGCCAGACAGAGGACCACAACAACACTCTCTCAGTTGTGCGAGGGGGTCGGGACAGACGAAGAACGGACAATCACAGTTGACATATTGCGTGCGATGCTCAAGAAATCACCTAACACCGCCCCAGGCCCAGACGGCATCCGATATGGTGACCTAATGGTGATATCAGATGATGACATGGAAGAACTGGCCAGAGAATTCAACACCAGTATCCAGAGGGGTTAGGTCAAAGAAGAATGGCTATACAGCTACTTGCTGCCACTGCCAAAACCGAACAAAGACCACTCCAAGATAAACGGCTACAGAATCATTACGATGAAGAATACTGTTGGCAAGCTACTGGAGAAAATTGTAGCACACAGACTTGCTTGGGACTTGGAACAGCTCGGCTGCTTCCCGCCCACACTTGGAGGATACAGACGCAACAAAGAGTCATGGCTGAATGCGGCGGTCTTTGCTCAAGATGTTTACGAAGGATTTCAGGTCAGAGAAGAGACATGTGCGGCCGCCATAGACTTAGAGGACGCATATAACAGAGTATCTTTCGAGCACTTGATGCAAACCCTCCTCAGACTGAAAGTGCACCCTCACCTTGTACGATGGATAGCTGCAGTTCTACTCCAAAGGAAGGTGGTGCTAAGATGCGGGAGTTGGTCTTCTGAGCCGATAACGATATGTCCAGGATTGCCGCAGGGTTCACCACTGTCACCAGTACTATTCAACGTGTATACGGTGCCGATCACTGAACAACAGTTGGATGGGAGGGGTAGGACTCTATCATTCGTTGACGACATCCTCGTGTATCGACAGGGTCGAGATAGACAGGCGGTTGCCAACTATATGCAGGGCGAACTAGATCGAATTTCCTCATGGTGTGCTGATGCCGATGCCCTTGTCAACCCTGCAAAGGCAACGGTTACATGGTTCTCACTAAACAACCATATTGTGAAAACAGACCTGCCGGCAGTAAGAATGGATGGGAGCATTCTGAGTAGAACCCAGTCAATGACATATCTTGGCGTGAGGCTTGATCGTAGCCTGTCCTTCAGAGATCATGTCGATTATGTCATAACGAAGGCTCGAAAAGGTTTGGCAGCAATGAGAGTCATGGCGACTGCCAATATCGAGCAAAGACTGCTATTACTTCTGTTCCAAGGACTTGTGCTTTCACGCATCGAGTATGCCCTGGCCATCCTCACTGTCAGCCCTACACAGATTGGAAGACTTGAAAAGGTACAAAACGAAGCCATGCGCATCATTTTGGGCTGCACGAGAGACACCAGCTGTGTAGCAATGAGATACCTCCTTGACTTCCCGACAATGGAACACAGGATCAAGATCTGGAGAGCTCGTGCATACTTAAAAATAAGTGCAGATGAGCAGCACCCTCTGCATGACGCTGTATTCAGAGAAAAGGGTGACAGGCTAAAGAGGGGCAAATCATGGATGGGTCGGGCGGAAGATGTCGTCGGACAGGTCTGCAGTCTTACCAGTATCAACCCCGGCAAGGAATGGGTGCCGGTGCCTCCAGCTTTTAAGTGTACCTTCTCCTGCATTATCACACTCGACAGACGGTGCAGAGAGCAGAACCCTGCCGCTGTCAATGCAGAGGTTAACGCGCTCATCTATGATCACTCAGATAGCCCCGAAGTGCTCATCTATACAGATGGATCTGTTGTAAAGCAGCAGAGAAGTGCGTGGGCATTTACAGCCCGTTCAGCGGGCCGAACCGTTCAAGAATCCAGTGGTGCCCACTCTATGACCACGAGCAGCATGACGATGGAGGTGATGGCAGTTACACAGGCTTTCATATGGCTGGAATCACAGCATTATACCAACGTGTGTGTACTAAGTGATTCAATGAGCATGATTCAGAAGGTCGAAGCTGGATCTGTACGTAGACAGTGGACTGAGTCGCTGCGGAAGTCTGTTGTCCGCAAAGTCACCTTCATCTTCGTCCCGGGACATGCGGGAGTCGAGGGAAATGAACGAGCTGATAAATTGGCTGGCTCTGCACCCGCTGTAGATGGCCAGCCCATGGATCGTGCGGATGTTATTAACGCCCTTAAAGATATGGCGAGAACAGAGGATTTTGACGCCAGTGATTCCACATCGCTCTCCAGGATGAAAGACCTGGGAGTAAGAATCGGCACAGCCAGACGCGAGAGGTACATCGGGAAAACAAAGCGCCTCGTCAACCAACACAGAACTGGCACTATTAGCCACCGGACGCTGATGCATATGCTGGGGGGAGGATCTGAGCACCTATGGACATGTCCGGAGTGCAACGAAGATACCCCAACTGATAACTAACTAACTAACTATACTATACTACTACACTACACTATACTACACTATACTACTCTACACTGTACTATACTAAACTATACTATACTATACTACACTATACTATACTACACTATACTATACTATACAATGCTATACTATACTATACTACACTACACTATACTACACTATACTACACCACTTTATACTATACTATACTACACCATGAGGATCTGAGCACCTATGGACATGTCCGGAGTGCAACGAAGATACCCCAACTGATAACTAACTAACTAACTATACTATACTACTACACTACACTATACTACACTATACTACTCTACACTGTACTATACTAAACTATACTATACTATACTACACTATACTATACTACACTATACTATACTATACAATGCTATACTATACTATACTACACTACACTATACTACACTATACTACACCACTTTATACTATACTATACTACACCACACCACACCACACTACACTATACTATACTATACTACACCACACTACACTATACTAGACTATGTCGAGGTGGCGGATATTGGGTGAGTGAGTGGGTGTAGGTTGGCTGATGTGTGTGTGGGTGGTTGGGTAAAATTGTGAGGGTGCGGAATGTATGTGTGGATAGGTGCGGGATGTATGAGTTGGAGGAGGTGTGTGTGTGTGGTTTTGTGGTGTGTGTTTTGCTGGGTGGTTGCGGGTGTGTGGGTGTGTGGGTGGGTGGTGGAGAATATGTGGGTGGGTATGTACGTGTCGGTTATGGGATGGTGGGGGAAGTATGTGTGGGTAGGGAAATGTGTGTGGGTGGGGGATCAGTGGTTGGGTGGCGGCGTGTATGTTTGCCTGGGTCTGTGTGAGTGCGTGGAGGTATGTATGGGTGGGTGGGGGTGTGGCGGGTGGTGGATGTGTGGGTGGCCGAGGGATGTGTGGGTGGCTGCGGGATGTGTGGGTGGCTGCAGGATGTGAGGGTGGATGGGGGATGTGTCTCACAACATTGCAATATGCACTGTTTATGTTTACAACATTCATTTGACAATGTTTTTTTCCTATGTAAATGTAACATGCACATTTGATGAATGATAGATGAGTGACTGAAAGGCCGAATATAAGACGGGCCTGCGTGCCTAATTTGTTACCCTTTTAAAATAAAGTTTGTTCGTTCGCTTGTTCGTAGACTACACTACACTACACTACACTACACTACACCGCACTTCACTACACTACACTATACTACACTACATTATACTACACTGCACTACACTACACTACACCACACAACACTACACCACACTACACTACACTATACTATACTATACTATACTATACTATACTATACTATACTACACTACACTACACTACACTATACTACACTACATTATACTACACTACAGTATACTACACTGCACTAGACTATACTACACTACACTACACTACACTACATTACACTACATTATACTACACTACGCTACGCTACACTACACTACACTACACTACACCACACCACACTACACAACACTACACTACACCACTCTACACCACACTACACTACACCACACTACACTACACTACACCAAACTACACTATATTACACCACACTACACCACACCACACCACACTACACCACACCACACTACACCACACCACACTACACTACACTACACTACACTACACCACACCACACTACACTACACTACACTACACCACAACACACCACACTACACCATACTACACTACACTACACTATACTACACTACACCACACCACACCACACTACACTACACACCCACTACACTACACCACACTACACTACACTACGCCACACTACACTACACTACACTACACTACGCCACACTACACTACACTACACTACACTACACTACACTACAGTGTTCTGTACTATACCGCTCCGACATAAAGAGGAAAAACTAGATACCCTTCACCAGACTCTGAAATCTAATGGACATCCAATCAGCTTCGTCAAACTTTGCCTGTCACACAAACCCTGCCCATCACAGAAGCAACGGTTCTCAAACTGCAACTGTTTCTTACGCTCACCTTTGGAGGAGACAATGTAATGAAACAAATACACGATCGACTTTAAACAGCTATACACCGCACATTCTTAGCTGCCGAACCAATTATCATATACAAAACCACCTTGATACCTAAGCCTTCTGTGAAAGGACCATTGTCTACGTACACCAAATCAAACTGCATTGATCAATTCCTGTGTGAGTGCCAAGCCATTGACATAGGTGCATCGGAAAGACAATTAGCAAATCGGGTAGCCGAACATATACCAGTGTGGGTGGAGAAGAGAATTAATCATTCTTCATAAATCTCTGTGCAGTCGAAAGGTCATAAAATGCCGAATTGGCCATCACAAATAATTTTCTGATTTGCAATCACACAGTCAATAAAAAATCTGCATTTCGTATATTGTATTCTACGACAGGATAATCAATGATCAAGTCCTAAAAGAAACAAATGAAAATCGTAAACTGATTAGAGAAATTAGACGTAGACAGCCATAATTTTTTGGCCACGTTATGAGAAGAAATGGATTGGAGAACTAGGTGACAACTGGCAAGATTGAGTGAAGAGAACAAGGGGAATGCAGAGAAGTAAATACCTGGATGGCTTGGCTACGTGTTATTGTCTAAACAAGAAAACTGAGCTGGTCCACGACTCTGGTGATCGCGTGTGATGACGAACCATAGCCGCTTACGCTTATCGGCCTGCCACATTATGATGGTGATTCTACGAAAAATAATCGATTGCTCAAATATATCGAAGCACTAAATATTAGTCGACTCCAGTCACTACTTTGCAAACAGAAGGACTTCCTGCTATCGTGCATTCACATTTGTTTGCCTCAATATAAACATCCATATCTCAGTAACCAACTGAGGGAAATCTATTAGATTTAGTATATAACCTTATCATTATGTCCACGCAACAACAAAATATTTGTTCTGGAGATTTTACAGCAGATTTCAAAGTTTCTTTATATGCGGTATATAATTTACGAGTCTGAGATGAAATTCATAATTGTAAATGTATCACAGCGTAGTCAAACAGTCAGCGCTCAATGATGAATATTTTAAGTTTTTCACGGGATTGGCCTTATGCCAACTCCCCGCGTTGTTTAAACTAGGACTGTTCAGAGGTGTCTCAAAATGTGGGTTATTTCATGAAACCTGATTAATATGTTTTGTTTTGTTTTATCTTACCACTTATCGCTAACATTGAAATGTGTGAATATTTTTCAATGGGATTGAATGCGAAATTGTGTAAACGCTTCAAAGAGTCGCTATGAAGTTGTATACATATTTTTGTCACGAAGCTGATCGCAGGAAACTGTTTTATGCTATTACAAATTCCGAACAAAGAACAGTGCATGCATTGGGTTTGAGTAAACGGTCATATCGTCGATAGATGCAAAAATCTAGAATTAAATCACCACGCAATAACCAAACGGTAGGTAGAAAGATTATTGTAGACAGCTTTGACAAAGATGTCATAAGGCTGGCTATTATAAAAATGCTTTAAAAAGTCGCTTAAAATTCGACAGGGTCGACTTCATTGCACCGGGTTCTATCCCATATGGCTCAGTCTCTTTCCGCAGCACGGAAAGCATCGCACAAACCACGAACTCCGCAGCTCTAGCGACGACCCACAGAAGTCTCCGAAAAATTTAACTCGTGAACCGAAGGATGCGGCCCGGAATCGAACCCACGACCTTTGGAGCCCGAGTCAAAAGGCTTGACCATTTCGCCACGGAAACTCCTAAAATTATAAATTTTTGGATTTTATATCAAGGATTATCCAGCATTATAAAAATGGATGCCAAAGAAACCGTAACTATAAGAAAACTTAGGGTTTGGTTGAGAAAGACAATAACATAGAGCTATCCAAAACAACTTTGTGGAAAATTATAAGGACATTATCTTCACTTTTTGAAAGTACAACGGCGGTAGAAATATTCTTTACGAGCAACCGCAATTAGGAGCCATGAGAAGCAGAAACCTACGTGAAATAAGGGAAATGAGCAAAGAAAATTATGACATAGTGTGTTTGGATGAAATGTGGATCAATGCGCACCACACAAGTGATAAGGAATGGCAATCAGTGGATGGAAAGATAAAGCGATATGTGCCCAGCAGTATAGGACAACTTTTAATCATGGCCCATGCTGGTAATACGCATAATGGCTTACAACAGAAGGCTGTTCGTATCAAAGCATACAGACAATATGGATTATCATAATAAGATGAATGGTAATGTATTTAGAGATTGGCTCGAGAATATTGTGCTTCCATCCCTAGATAGACCGCCGTGTCAAATTATGGACAACGCATGATATCAATGTTGTAGCCCAAGAAGACAAAATACCTACAGCATCGAGCACAAAGGGAGCACTAAAGATTTGACTCCGAATGGAAAACATACCATTTCCAGAAACGTATTTCTAGCTAGAACTGTTGTCCCTTATACAACAGACGCCAAAAAGCAAGAAATGTCAAATCGACAAGTTTATAGAAAAGCATCGTCATTGGTGCTTGAGACTTCAGCCGTACCATTCTCATTTTAACCCTATAGAACTTGTGTGGGCTAAAATTACAGGACAGGTGGCAGCTGACAATACTATATTCAAATTGACTGACGTCAAGATACTAATCCAGTCCGCGCTATTAAATATTGATAAAAGTTACTGGGAAAATGTGAGGACCATGTGTTGAAAGAGGAAGAGCATTATTGGAGAAAGGATGGATTGAATTGTATGCTACCGAGAGCAGTCATCAACCTACTGGAATCGTCCGACACAGATTAAGGTCTGAGCAGATCGCAGACCTTAATCCACGTGCACACCAACTTGTATATGTTGCTACAAATATTCAGAAGAATTACAGGCCCTAAACATTACAGCATCAGCATAATGTCAATGGCAACAGTTTGTATTCCACAGTAATGATTTGTTTTCAATTCCGCAAGCCCTCAGCGGTGACAAACAACTGTATTGGGGGGGGGGGGGGGGGAAGCACACACACACACTAAACGCATTGAATACCAACAGAAGAGTAATATTGCGGTGGAAACTGACATATTGTGGCATAACAAAAAACGTGAGAGCAAACACGTTGTCAAAATAGGGGACAACATACGTGCATACGAATCAATCTATAAACTTCAATGAAAAGAGAACCAACATCTTGGTCGTTAAGAAGAAAGCCCACTACAGAGACACTGACAACTATTTTCATAGTGCAAAACAGGTAATCATGTTCCGTCTCTGAACGGTAAACAGCAGAGTAGACAATCTTTCACGAAGACTCAAAGCGGGTCTGTCACCCATGTGTACGTGTGAATAAACTACACAGACAGCTGAACAGATCCTTAAATATGGAAACATGATGTCTAAATTGCGGTATCATTTCTGGTCACTCTGTACACACTTTAACGCACAGTTATTTGGAAGCTTTCACGAACTCAATATAAAAAGCTAAATGCATCCTAGTAACATTAATACTTTGTACAATTATTAACCAGCAGCTGAATAAACAAGAAGGAAATGAAAAATAAGGTAAGAAATATATTCCTTCTACTTTCCTGTCAATTTACATATTATTTACCCCATGCCTCTGTAAATTCTCTGTCTTTACTAATATTACACATTGCACCCCTCTTGGGATTCTCCGTGGTGAAGTGGTCAAGCCGTCTGACTCGGGCTCCGAAGGTTGTATGTTCGATTCCGGGCCGCGTCCTTAATTTCACGAGTGCATTTTTTCGGATGCTCCCGAGGGTCGTCGCTGGAGCAACGGAGTTCGTGCTTTGTGCGACGCTTTCCGCGCTGCGGAAAAAACTGATCCATATGGGATAAAAACCCGGTGCAATGCAGCCGACCATGTCGACTTTTAAGCTACTTCTTTTATTGCACCCACTCCCATAAGAATCCGGACAAGCCTTGTGTCGTCATGTGAATTGGCGGGGTGTTCCTTACTGTAAAAACAAGTTTATTAGCGAGAAATCACTAGTTTTTCAGCAAAACATCAAAGAAATGTCGCCGCTTTCGATGATTTAAGTTGCTTTTGGACCTATCACCTTGGGTGGTGGTAAATATAAGACGGCGGGAAAAATTTAATAACGATGCGACAGACAGTTTTCAAAATAATTGATCGTGAATGACGGCATTCGTTTGTGAACATACTATAAGTGTTAGACTTCCGTGGATATAACGTTCTACATATTCGCGCCAGGTCAGCGACGATGTACATCATATTTCAGCCAAAGTATTTTCCACGTAACATGATATCTACCTCTGCAGTATGCACCTTTTGAGATATTGCGAAATATGCCAACATGAAATCGAGCAACATTTTATTCATGGCGTGTGTGTTTAAATGTAGAATTCCTCAGAAATCAAAACATTAATGAACAATTCACGGTCACAGTTTCAGATAAATAACATATCCTACAACAGGCAGTAGATGAAGTGAGTACTGAAGTCAGCTGGCAGCCGGCTAAACCATTTGGAGCGAATCATGTTTAGACGTACTTGACAATAGAGAAAGAAACCATAAAGCGGGGATAACTCTGGAAACTCTTACACAGAAGGAAGCAAGGAGAAGTAAGAAAGCAGAATTAAATATTAGAAATAACCAGAGCTTCGAAAAGCCAGAGTCCAGGAAAAATACGCATAAGCTAATAAAGGAGTTAATAAGCTGATAAAAGCGGATAGAAGACAATATATAGATGACCTAGCAAGAGAGGCAGAAGAAGCAGCATCGAATGGAAACCTCAGAGACCTTTACAGCACCACATGGAAGATAGCAGAAAAGTATAGTTAACCAAGTGAACATATTAAAAACAGAAATGGGAAAGTTCTCACTAACGTCGAGGATCAAGCAAACAGATGGACTGAATACTTAGAAGAACTCCTGTATATACCAGTCACAGAAGATAACCAGCCTACACCTGAGGAGCCAGATATCATTTGCCAGAAACCATTTAAAGAAGAGATGAGCAAAGCCGTCAAACTACTAAAGGATGGGAAAGCTGCTGGTCCAGATCGTATCCCTGCAGAGACCACTACAACTAACGTAAACACCTCAAGTGAATTACCGCACGGATTATTTAGTAGAATCTAGGAAGCTGAAGAAATGAATACCTGCACACTGAAGAGCATTATATCTGGTGAAGCTGCCAATGAAAGGGGAACACTAAATAAGCGTTACAATTATCATTCCAGGGATGACATTAAGAAGGATCATTCTGGCTAGAATTACGAGATTACATTGACAAACAACTAAGGGATGACCATGCCGGCTTTAGACCAAATAGGCTCTGTACAGATTTGATAGTTCATCTGCGAATAATAATAGAACAAAGCATCGAACTAAACGCACCACTTTATATTGAATTTGTGGACTACGAAAGGGGCTTTGACAGCATTGATAGGGAATCTGAAAATAGATGAAACATTAAGGATACTACAGAAAACCATTAATTTGGTAAAGACAAAATTTACTGACATGAAGGGTAGAGTCCTCCATGAGGGACGACAAAAGGAGGCATTCGAGATAAGAACAGGAGTGAGACAAGGATGCCTCTTGTCATCCCTGCTGCTCTTACAGATTATAGACTGGATTATGAAGTCAACAACAAGCACTGCCCAGAAATGGAATCCATTTAGACTGCCCTGACAAAGCAGCTCGATCAACTGGACTTTGCTGACGACATTGTCCTTCTGACCCACGAATAAAATCAGATGCATTATGTAAACTAACAACACAAGATGATAAATCACAGCAACTAGGTATACGAATGCACAGAGAAACGATATATATATATATATATATATATATATATATATATATATATATATATATATATATATATATATATATATATATATATATATATATATATATAATGAGAATAAATCATGCAACTGAAAACCTGATCTCCCTTGGGGAAACTTCGCTTCAAGAGACAGACTCTTACATCTACTTAGTTTGGAATGTAGACACAGGGGGTCAAGCAGATACAGATATCAGAATAAGAATACAGTAGGCTAAGCGAGCTTTTAACAGAATAGGACATTAAAGGAAGTCAAAAGAAATTAAACTTAGCACAAAACTTAGAGTATTCAATTTTAACGTTATCTCCGTACATCTGTATTGATCAGAAACACAGAGAAGCAAGACAACGACTACACATCAAATTCAAACAAGCACTAATGGGTGTCTGTGCAACATAGATAGGCTAAAATGGTATAACATGATTGTCATAAAGTACAGCTGTGGTGTGGTAGCAACTGTCTCTATGCTCTAGCTCGCTGTACTATTCATTGGTGAGCTGTACACTAAGTATCTATGTGACTGCTTACATACGAAGATAACGAGACAACCGTTAGACACTCAACAGAACTTGAATACGCTCCGGTGCAGTGATGAACAATGATATATTCACCATTGGCAGGACATGAATGAAGCCTTCTTATGTTGATGATGCTTATGCCTTCAGGCCCTCACACCCGTCTAACATTCCTTCATCATTCCCACAACATGCACTGCCTACCTGGCTAAAGTCTGGACTGCCTAAGTTGATCTATCGTTACCTTGTGCAAGATGCGTTCACACTAGCTCACTCCCGTGTCTGAAGCTACGACCGGTTCATTAACGCCTTTTCAGCCTCCGTCAGTTATTCGGACCCTTGGGCGACCTGACGATGCCCGAAGTGGTTGATTTCTTCACCTGTTAATTCCATCACTGTCTGATGCCTGATCGTGTAAGATGTGGTGCTCTAACGTGCAGCGTCCTCATGTGAGTGTTGGTGAAGGACATCCTACCTCTGGGTTAGCTGGCTCACAACTCTTAACTAACTGTTACGTTGTCAGGCTACGTCTTACAATGACGTTTACTATGTTTATTATGAGTGCCACCACGCGCGACGTTTGTGACATTTTATATTTCATTAATATCTCTTGATGCGCTAACTCATCAAATTAATTCTATGCTACTGTCATTTGCTATATGACAATGATCACTAATGTGGAGCTCATAGAGAGAACTAGACAGACACATGAAATCCAAGCAGTGAGAGAACAGACGCTGGCGATGGAGAGGACATACATTGTGAAACCCGGAGAATGGTATAACTAGAACGGATTTTGTCAGGAACCCACAGGGCAAGAGAAGTAGAGAAAACCTAACAACTCACGGGGAAGAGAAGTGGACACAGAAACGAGCAACATGGGAAGGACGTCGACAGAGCTGCGTGGGACATCTAAAGATATCAGGGCTGGGAATGGATTGGTTGAGGACTGGGGGTGACTGGGTTGAGGGCTTGTAGCCCACTGGTGGATGGAGGGCCCAGGAAGGCGAGGCAACTACAGTTCATGTTGACATATTTCTGCTGTTGTATTAGTATTAATTGCAGACAATGAGCAGGACCTGCAACAATTAGTAGATGCGGTTGTTGTACACAGTGAGCAACTGGGGTTAGAATTAAATTGTAAAAAGACTCAGTTTATGGTCGTCAGTAGGAAGGAAGAAGTGCCACAATGTAATATACAAGTAAATGGAAATATTCTTCAACAAGTGAATCGGTACAATTATCTTGGAACAGTTATAACATCTGATGGGAGATGCCTTGAAGAGATTAGAACAAGAATCGCCATGGCGAAAGTAGCCTTTAGCCAGATGAAAAACATTCTGACCAATAAGAAGATGTCAATTGAAACGAGAAAAAGAGTGTTGAGGGGATACATAGAGCCTGTTCTTTTGTATGGATGTGAAACTTGGACAATGAGCAGTCAAGCTGAAAAGCATCTGATGGCTGCAGAAATGTGGTTTCTGAGGAAAATGCAAAGAATACCATGGACAGACAGAAAAACCAATTACCAAGTACTACAGGAGACAAATGAACATCGTAAACTGATTAGAGAAATTAGACGTAGACAGTCAAAATTGTTTGGACATGTTATGAGAAGAAATGGATTGGAGAACTTAGTGACAACTGGCAAGATCGAGGGGAACAGACCAACAGGAAGACCGAGAGGAAAATACCTGGATGGCTTGGCCACATGGCATGGACGAGACAGGAACACTGAGCTGATCCACGACACTGGTGATCGAGTGAAATGGCGAGTCATGACCGCCCAAGCTTTCCGGCATGGCACATGATTGATTGATTGATTAGCTCTCTGTCTGCCTCGTCAGTTCCACATGTCAGGCGGTTGGACTTACACAATACTTCCCTGTCGGAAAGCAATGGAAACTTTTTTTTTCATATGCTTTACAGGACATTGCAGTCAACACCTGCATTTGTTAGCTGCTTTTGATGTATTGGTAGGTTTTACGTTCAGTAGTTTGCCATTGCTTTCTGGACAACCGGCTCACATACCATCCGTAAGTAACCAACGCGACGCGATCCGCTGCCGAATTTCGCGCAGCTGTGTTTCTTACGAGATTATACGCAATTACGAACAGCGTCGTTAACATCTTCGCCAGGAAGACCGGTCAATGGAAACTACTGAAAGAAAATTGTCTAGTTAATCACAAACAGCTAATAGGGACTGGATGTGATTGCTATATCCCACACAGGCCACGCAATTTTAAGAATTGATATCGTTTCCTGCTGTGACAATGCATATACGATAGGGCTTTTAATGAAACCCTTACATTTATTTTGTGTTGTAAATATATTCTGAAAAAGCACAGAACAAATTTATCATTTTTCGATGTTGTCAACACTGCCTTCAATGCAAGTTCTCCGACGCCGTTAAAGTGCTTGGATAAAGTACGTACAACTCTTGCCATCCTTAACAAGAATATTGACTGGTTATGTAACATGATGGCATGGTTATTGCATATTCCATCACACATTTAAGGTTTTAATTTAAAGTCCCCTCGTGTATGTTTGTTTGTCTCTGTGTGTGTGTGTGTGGAGAGAGAGAGAGAGAGAGAGAGAGAGAGAGAGAGAGAGAGAGAGAGAGAGAGAGAGACACACACACAGAGAAATAGCTATAATTATATTTGTTTTACTCTCCAGAAAAAGAAGACCCCGAGGTAAAATATTATTGCATTAACTCAGGAGGAGATAACGACAAATACGTGTACATCAGGATTTATACTAAGGGCTTGCAGTACAGGTAGTTTACCGATTCATTTATTCATTTATAAATTCTTTCACGGGCTTTTAGTACAGGTAGTTTACCGATTCATTCATTATTTCTTTCATTCATTCAACGATTTCCACTACATGTAGTTTACCAAGTCCTTGATTTTTTCATTCGTTCACCGACTCTTAGTACAGGTAGTTTACCGATTCATTCATTCATTCATTCATTCATTCATTCATTCTTTCGAATACTTGCATTGCATGTAGTTCACCTGTTCAATCAATCAAAGGCTTGCAGTACAGGTAGTTTACAACTTCATTCATTCATTCATTCATTCATTCATTCCTCCATTCAAAGGCTGGCAGTACATGTAGTTTACCAATTCATTCATGCATTCATTAATTAATTCATTCATTTATTCATTCATTCATTCATTCTAAGGCTTGCAGTACATGTAGTTTACTAATTCATTCATTCATTCATTTAGTCATTCATTCATTTATTCATTCAAAGGCTGGCAGAACAGGTAGTTTAATCATTCGTTCGTTCATTTATTCATTCATTAATTCATTCTTTCATGCATTCATTCATCTGTTCAGTGGACGATACGTGATTAATTGCAATTGTTGTGTGATATTATGCCTGTATGCGATCAATGCTGTTCAAAGCGACATACTCCCTGAGTTAATTTAACCACATAAAACACAAACAAGGTGGTGCACGATTTATTGCCTGGCAATTTTCGCTGCATCTCGTCAGATTAGAAACGCGTCTCATAACCTGCGGTCATAAATGTAACACAGAAAAAGCGTTTTGTATACTGTAAGAGACGAACAATACACGATTGTTCAAATATAGTGTGGCCTCAGCAATTTGGCGGTTCCAGCCAGTTTTATGAGAACAGAACGATTTAGTTTTAAATGTGGGGTTGCCTTGGGGATAAACAATGCTCAACACTCAAGCAATATATGTGAATATGTAGTTTAAGTATTTCAATGAAAGTATTATTCATTTATCCACTTCAAATAATATATAACTTTACGGTATACACCTGACGAGGATGCAGCGAAATATGCCAGGCAATATATCATGCAGCATATTGTTTGTGACTTCTATGTTTAAATAAATGCTGTTGCCGATGGAGATGTTATGCAGCCGTAAATTGGATCTCTTATTTACTAGTTTTCATTTAAATCACTTGAAAGCCGCCTTACATTGGCTCACATATGAAGGTATGTGAGCTAGTCGTTCAGAAAGCAATGGCAAACTACTGAACGTAAACTTGACAAGAAATCGCAGCCAAAATACGCTGGTGTTGACTGCCAAGTCCTGTAAAGGATATGCACCTAGCTAATAGTATGAAGCTGTTCTCATCATACACAATCATCTGTCGTCTAAGTGATGAGTCCAGCTACTCCAAGACTGTCATCATCATAATCTTGTCCCCGTGTGTGGATGTGTGTGTTTGGATGTGTGTAAGTACTAGCATTCTGCAATGCACTGATATTTATGTAATGATTTACATTCACAGAGCAATCTATGGTTTGACGTCAGACAAGGTCAGAGGTGAATGGTGCAACTCTACAATCATCGAGCGTCACAGCTCTGACCTGACCACCATCAAAATTCCGGTCAACAACATCAGCATTGATCAAATGTCCAGTGGCGAATGTGCTGGCCAGGTGGGTATAACCAAGCAACCGTGTGTGCGTACGTGCGTGCGTGCGTGCGTGCGCGCGCGCGTGTGTGTATGTGTGTGTTGTGTGTGTGTGTGTGTGTGTGTGTGTGTGTGTGTGTGTTGGCACCGAGGCTAGCACACTTACCTGCCAACCCTGAAGAGATCCACAAGAAAAAAGTGGGATTACAACATGGCTACGTGGCTGAAAGGATAAGAGTACTCGCTCTTAAACTTCCGGTTTGTGATTGCCATTTAGATGGACATACATGTTGATTTTTTTTTTCTTTTCAGAAAGAAATGGCACACTACTAAACTTAGAAAATCAACCTGGGGAAATACAACACTTGTATAAATATGGCTGAATAAATACAACACTTGTATAAACATGGCTGGCTACCAGGGCTGAATAAATAAATCAAATATAAGTTCTGAATTCCAGCCGGAAGAGAGGAATAGTCCCACAGCCATGGGCAGAAGCTGGAAGAGAGGAATAGTCCCACAGCCATGAGTGGAAGCTGGAATAGAGGAATAGTCCCACAGCCATGGGCAGAAGCTGGAAGAGAGGAATAGTTCCACAGCCATGGGCAGAAGCTGGAAGATAGGAATAGTCCCACAGCCATGGGCAGAAACTCTACTAATGCAACTAATACACATTTGTACCATTTGAGCTCTAAAGCCATTTTCTTATTTGGTGATTGTGGAATAGTCCACGACCCACATCCATATGTTGCCAAAGAAAGATGCATGTCCTCAACGATGTTACTGTAACCTGCTGGCCGGTGTTGGGGTAGAGGTTCTTAATACTGTTTAATTTCTGCTTTGCTACGGCCGGTCCACGACTGATTTCGTGTGAAGTCTCCACACAAAGTTGCTGAGTATGAAGCCAAGATATCCACAGTTTGTAACATTTCCAGCTTCTACATTGTTGAGTTGAGTCCACTACCGACATCACAGCACTAGAGACATTCCCACACACACTCCGTCCTCATCTTCAACAACCAGAGAAGAGTCCAGTTGCAATCTGATTATGTGTCCGTCTAGCCTTTCCTTGGAGAATTGAATGTCGGCCAGAACCGTTGGTGACTCAATGCCCCACCATTCTATCCAAGCAAAGATGGTGTGTCTGTTCTTCCCTTCCACCCTATACACATTAACCCAAAGGGCACACAGGCGGAGATAACAGCTAATGCGTCCACCTGCTCGTTTTCAGCATGTACTGGGGAAAAAATCCAACGGTTGCTCCCTATCTTAGATTTTTTAATTGAAGCATGCCACTCTTCCCAAAGCATACCCGACTTGGTGATCTTTGGCTGGCATGTTCGTGGACATTAACTTCAGAAACAGATTTTGATTTTCAGTGTTTGTGAGGAACATGATGAACTCCTATAATCCGTTAGCACTGTTAGACAGGAGGAACGTGTCAGCTGCATATCTAAGGTCTGAATCTGGATAGAGAATGTGTTCTTAGCAATGGGCTGGGAATTGTTGCAGGAGTCTTTGGTATACAATGCTATTACACGTCAACCTGATCTATTGAGTAGTGAGATAGGATACATAATCTACTCGCTTAAAGGTGAAAAATAGGTGGTCTCGTGTGCAATTGAAAAATCCCACAGCGGTTGCTGGGATTGATTGCGGCGTTCTGTTATGTCCTTGCAACTAATTGACATGTGTTTGTTTCGTTTATTGAGCTACCCTATGCGTTGACATCAACCTGTTATCAAACTGACCCAAGTTGTGTGCCCTATGATGGTCAGCAGAATGTCATGTCAGTCACTCAATGATCTACTTGCAGCAAGTTGGCCCGGACACATTCAGCTGGTCCATTGTGTTGAAGGAGTACGGTGGCTACCTCCAGGAGCTGGATGCCCAGTTTAAAATCACATGCGATTTTAGTGTTGCCGACAGCTTGCTCCGTTCTGGGGAATTTTCGTTAGGAAGGTGGTATACGTTGTTGTTGTTGTTGTTGTTGTTGTTGTTGTTGTTGTTGTTGTTGTTGTTGTTGTTGTTGTTGTTGTTGTTGTTGTTGTTCTAATGTACTAATACTGCAATTTCTGTCATAATTGTCGTCATCATTATCATCACCATCATTATCATCAATCAATCAATCAATCATGTGCCATGCCAGAAAGCGTGGGCGGTCATGATTCGCCATTTCACTCGATCACCAGAGTCGTGGATCAGCTCAGTGTTCCTGTCTCGTCCATGCCATGTGGCCAAGCCATCCAGGTATTTTCCTCTCGGTCTTCCTCTTGGTCTGTTCCCTTCGATCTTGCCAGCTGTCACTAAGTTCTCCAGTCCATTTCTTCTCATAACATGTCCAAAAAATTTTGACTGTCTACGTCTAATTTCTCTAATCAATCTACGATTTTCATTTGTCTCTTGTAGTACTTGGTCATTGGTTTTTCTATCTGTCCACGGTAGTCTTTGCATTTTCCTCAGAAACCACATTTCTGCAGCCATCAGATGTTTTTCAGCTTGACTGCACATTGTCCAAGTTTCACATCCATACAAAAGAACAGGCTCTATGTATCCCCTCAACACTCTTTTTCTCGTTTCAATTGACATCATTTTATTGGTCAGAATGTTTTTCATCTTGCTAAAGGCTACTTTCGCAATGGCGATTCTTGTTCTAATCTCTTCAAGGCATCTGCCATCAGATGTTATGACTGTTCCGAGATAATTGAACCGATTCACTTGTTGAAGAATATTCCCATTTACTTGTATATTACATTGTGGTACTTCGTTCTTCCTAGTGACGACCATAACCTGTGTCTTCCTACAATTTAATTCCAACCCCAGCTGCTCACTGTGTACAACAACAGCGTCTACTAATTGTTGCAGATCCTGTGCATTGTCTGCAATCAATACTGTATCATCTGCATATCTAATGTTATTTATGTTTCGTCCTCCAATGCTGATTCCATTTAGGTCTTCTACATTTCTGAAAATATTTTCACTGTATAGGGAAAAAAGATCTGGAGACATTACACATCCCTGCCTAACACCTCTCTTAATAGGTTGATATTGTCCTACTTCATTATCAATCCTTATGGCAGCTTGTTGTTTCCAATATATGTTTTTTATAAGCCTAATGTCTTTCCCATCAATTTGTAGATCTGCAAGCATATCCACAATGTTGACATGTCTAACTCTATCAAAAGCCTTTGTGTAGTCAATAAAGCAAAGATGTATATCCTTGTTTACTTCTAAAGCACGTTCAATAACTGTTCGCAGCATATACACAGCATTTACTGTACCCTTTCCTTCTACAAACCCACATTGTTCTTCCCCTATTTCAGGTTGTATTTTCTTCCTCACTCTTTGCATGATAATTCGTAACAAAATCTTTGTGATGTGACTCATTATACTAATTGTTCTATGTTGATCACATTCTAAGGTTCCTGATTTCTTTGGGATTGCAATAAATACAGAATTACATAATTCAGAAGGTATATCTCCAGTATCATATAATGTGTTCAGCAGTCTAGTGACTTGCTCTAGTCCAAATTCTTCTAAAGCTTTAATCATTTCTGTTGTGATGTTATCTGCACCGGGGGCCTTGCCAGCTTTCATATGCTTAAGAACATTTTGAACCTCCATCTTTAAAATTTCTGGTCCTTCATTATTAAATCTAATAGCATACTGTTCCTCTCTGTTATCATTATACAGGTCTTTCACATAATCTGTCCATACATGTAGAATCTGATCTTTTTCTATTATGATTTTGCCATCTTTAGTTTTTAGACAGCCTGTTGATGTACTTGTTCTTTTATTAGTAAGTTCCTGAATTCTTTTGTGCACTAATTTGGTATTTTGACTGTTGTGTTGTTTTTCAATTTCTAAGCACTTTTCCTCAAGCCATGATTCTTTTGCCTTCCTACATAATATTCTGACTTGTCTGTGAATTTCTTCATATTTGGCAGGATTATTTTTGTTGAGTCTTCTTGTTTCCATTAAGTGTAAAATTTCCTCAGTCATCCATTTCTTACGACCCACCTTCTTTAATTTTGGAATAGTTGTTTCTGCAGCCACATTGATTGAATTCTTTAACATTTCCCATTGATCATCCACATCCTGGAATAGGATCTCTAGATCAGACAATATTTCAAATCTGTTCTGTACTTCTATGTTGAATTTGTTTTGTATTTCCTTGTCATTACTCAATGTACACAAGTCATATTTAGTGTTTCCTGTTATATACTTGACTTTCTTCAACTTTATCCTCAATGTTCCTGTGAGTAATCTGTGGTCACTATAACAATCAGCACTGGGAACTGTTTTTGCTACTGTTAGCGCGTTTCTAAATCTTCTGCTAATGAGAATGTAGTCAATCTGGTTTCTAATCCTGCTATCAGGACTCCTCCAGGTCCATAATCTTCTAGGGTGTTGCTTGAACCAGGTGTTTCCTACAATCATTTCCTGTTCTTTTGCCCACTCTACTAGTCTGTATCCTCTTTCATTTCTCTCTCCTAAACCATAGTTTCCTACTGTGTATCTATCCCCTTGATTTCCTACTTTTGCATTGAAGTCCCCTATTATGATGTTTATTTCTGAATTTTTACATTTCTTTAAGGCAGACTCTATGTCATTATAAAATTCCTCTACACTATCTTCACTGGACTCTCCTGTTGGGGCATATACCTGAATAACATTTATGTTAAAAGGTCTGCCACTCAATTTAACTAGTAGAACTCTGTCCGACACGGCCCAATATCCCTGAACAGACGTTGATGTTTTCCGGTCCAAAATTATTGCCACTCCCCTATGTCGATCTTCACCTCCAGAATAAATAATCTTAAAATCTTTATGTATCTTGATGCCTGCTCCTGTCCATCTCGTTTCGCACATACCTAATATATTATTTTTTTCTCTTTGAATTTCTTGTGTTATGTTCTCTAATTTTCCGTCGTTGTTTAACGTCCTAACGTTCCATGTTCCTAATTTTAATGTCTCTGTCCTTGTCTTGCGATGATCAGTCTTTAAGCGAATCATAATAAACTAGACATTTTCAAAGAGGTAGTTTGCCGTTGCTTTCCTCTATGGCAGTGACCATACTGGCCGGATGACCGCAATCATTGTCTCTCGAAAGAGATCCTCCTCCATTATCATCACCATCATTATAATCACCATCATTATCATCCTATCAGTTGGATAAGAGCACTCGCACTTAAATTGCCGGCACCCTGATGCCGAGGTAGCGGATTCAACACCTACACCAGTCGGTTGGACTAAAATGTTAACCTGGAGGCGTAAATTACAAGTGCCTCAGAAGTCGGAGTGGGTTTGCCTGATGGCGAGGGACACAAGTACTAGGGAAAGCAAACCCACACGCAAATATCACTCCAGTACACTAGAAATCCTTGAAAAGGTTGGATGTCCACCCACCATTCTTAGTCTCGTGAAATCATTCCACGAAAACATGCAGGGGACCATTTTATTTGACAGCTCAACATCCCAGTCATTCAGCATCAGCAGTGGAGTAAAGCAGGGCTGCGTGCTTGCTCCTACACTCTTCGGTATCTTCTTCGCTGTTCTCTTAAGGCAGGCATTTGGGACTGCCACTGAAGGCATATACCTCCACACAAGGTCTGATGGCAAACTTTTTAACCCATCAAGACTCAAGGCAAAGACCAAAATAAGATCAACATGCGTAATAGAACTACTTTTTGCAGATAATGCAGCACTGACTAGTCATACAGCAGAAGATCTCCAAAGGCTCATAGATCGTTTTCCAGCCGCCTGCAAAGACTTTGGGCTCACCATTAGCCTAAATAAAACACAGGTGATGGAACAAGATGCTGGTGCGCCTCCGTCAATCAAAATTTCTAATTACGAATTGAAGGCCGTCCACGAGTTTGTGTATTTGGGGTCGACAATATCAGATAATCTTTCATTAGAGACAGAAATCGACAGACGCATTGGAAAGGTAGCCACAACATTTTCCAGGCTAGCTAAAAGAGTTTGGGAGAATAATAGACTAACAGAGCGTACAAAAGCTCAAGTATATAAAGCTCGTGTTGTTAGCACACTACTCTATGGGTCTGAATCCTGGACCTAGTACTCAAGACAGGAAAGGAAGTTGAATTCCTTCCACATGAGATGTCTGAGACGTATCCTGGGCATAACATGGAAAGACCACATAACAAACAAACAGGTGCTTGAAAGAGCAGATATCACCACAGTGCACACCCTCCTCAAGCAGAGACGCCTCCGGTGGTTGGGCCACGTATCTCGAATGGAGGATGAACGTATTCCCAAAGATCTCCTTTACGGAGAACTAGCCACAGGAAAGAGGCCAACCGGAAGACCCCAAATGCGATATAGGGATGTGTGTAAACAGGATATGAAAACCATTGGAACAGATCCAGACACGTGGGAGAGAGTTGCAAAAGACAGATGCTCCTGGAGAAGAGATGCACGAAACGGACTGGTGCTCTTTGAGTGCAATCTGATCCAACAATCTGAGGATAGGCGGCACAGGCTCAAAACGCAGTCACTACTGCGGGACTTGCCTCGTCTTACAGATGCGGAAACTGTGACAGGGATTGTCTCTCTCGCATTGGACTATACAGTCGCCAGCGGTGCTGCCAGACACCTCCCAAGCGGCACAACTCTATAGTCCTTCAGGACTGAAAGAGGCCTACTACACTAGAAATAGTGCAAGAGGCAAGGACTACGCTTGAGTTCAAGACCAGTGAACGTAAACTTTTTTTAAACATCATATCAGCAGCAGCATCATTATTATCATCTTTATCACCATCAGTAACACCAACATCAACGCCATCATATTCAATATCACCTTTATCATTATCACCATCATCATCACCATCATTAACACCATCATATTCAAAATCACCTTTATCACCATCATCATCAGTATCATCATAATCGGCACCATCATCAACACCACCACAATCATCAACATTGTCATCAATATCATCATCACCATCATCAGTACCATCATTTTTATAATAATAAGGATCCTCATCATCATTATCATCCTCTTACCACTATCATTAGCACCATCATCATCATAATCTTCAGCAACATAATTATCACCATCATCATCAGATTCATTATCATCATAATTATAATCGTGATCATCACTACTACCAGCGCCATCATCACCATTATTATCACAAACATCATCATCATGTGCATCGTGATCATCATCAGCTGCAGAATCATGTTAATAACAGCTTGTATTATCAAAGACACGTTACAGACAAGCTCATCTGCGTGTGGTCACATGCCACAGAGACAGTAACGTTAGAGATGTTGCTGCTCTTGTTGTTGCTGCTGTTGCTGTTGTTGTTGTTGCTGTCGTTGTTTGCTGCTGTTGTAGCACGTGGCCTAATAGACTTGAACCCGCTAGAACAACAGAAACACCTGGGGTCAGCCAGTCACGTGCTTTCAGGCCTACTAAAACAATAGGATGGCCCTGTAGCGGGGGATGGGGGGGGGGGGGGGGGGGGGGGGGGCTAGTGAGACGGACAGTTCCAACATTCACCGACAGACCGGATCCAGGGTTAGACATCGGCGGTCAGAGATTTGGAAGAGGGACAGTTCCAACATTCACCGACAGACCGGATCCAGGATTAGACATCGGCGGTCAGAGATTTGGAAGAGGGACAGTTCCAACATTCACCGACAGACCGGATATAGAGTTAGACATCGACGGCCAGAGATTTGGAAGAGGGACAGTTCCAACATTCACCGACAGACCGGATCCAGGGTTAGACATCGGCGGTCAGAGATTTGGAAGAGGGACAGTTCCAACATTCACCGACAGACCGGATCCAGGGTTAGACATCGGCGGTCAGAGATTTGGAAGAGGGACAATTCCAACATTCACCGACAGACCGGATCCAGGGTTAGACATCGGCGGTCAGAGATTTGGAAGAGGGACAGTTCCAACATTCACCAACAGACCGGATCCAGGGTTAGACATCGGCGGTCAGAGATTTGGAAGAGGGACAGTTCCAACATTCACCGACAGACCGGATATAGAGTTAGACATCGACGGCCAGAGATTTGGAAGAGGGACAGTTCCAACATTCACCGACAGACGGGATCCAGGGTTAGACATCGGCGGTCAGAGATTTGGAAGAGGGACAATTCCAACATTCACCGACAGACCGGATCCAGGGTTAGACATCGGCGGTCAGAGATTTGTAAGAGGGACAGTTCCAACATTCACCAACAGACCGGATCCAGGGTTAGACATCGGCGGTCAGAGATTTGGAAGAGGGACAGTTCCAACATTCACCGACAGACCGGATCCAGGGTTAGACATCGGCGGTCAGAGATTTGGAAGAGGGACAGTTCCAACATTCACCGACAGACCGGATCCAGAGTTAGACATCAGCGGCCAGAGATTTGGAAGAGTGACAGTTCCAACATTCACCGACAGACCGGATCCAGGATTAGACATCGGCGGCCAGAGATTTGGAAGAGTGACAGTTCCAACATTCACCGACAGACCGGATCCAGGATTAGACATCGGCGGCCAGAGATTTGGAAGAGGGACAGTTCCAACATTCACCGACAGACCGGATCCAGGATTAGACATCGGCGGCCAGAGATTTGGAAGAGTGACAGTTCCAACATTCACCGACAGATCGGATCCAGAGTTAGACATCGGCGGCCAGAGATTTGGAGGAGGGACATTTCCAACATTCACCGACAGACCGGACCCAGAGTTAGACATCGGCGGCCAGAGATTTGGAAGAGAGACAGTTCCAACATTCACCGATAGACCGGATCCAGAGTTAGACATCGGCGGCCAGAGATTTGGAAGAGTGACAGTTCCAACATTCACCGATAGACCGGATCCAGAGTTAGACATCGGCGGCCAGAGATTTAGAAGAGTGACAGTTCCAACATTCACCGACAGACCGGACCCAGAGTTAGACATCGGCGGCCAGAGATTTGGAAGAGTGACAGTTCCAACATTCACCGATAGACCGGATCCAGAGTTAGACATCGGCGGCCAGAGATTTGGAAGAGTGACAGTTCCAACATTCACCAACAGTCCGGATCCAGGATTAGACATCGGCGGCCAGAGATTTGGAAGAGTGAAATTCCAACATTCACCAACAGTCCGGATCCAGGGTTAGACATCGGCGGCCAGAGATTTGGAAGAGTGACAGTTCCAACATTCACCAACAGTCCGGATCCAGGGTTAGACATCGGCGGCCAGAGATTTGGAAGAGTGACAGTTCCAACATTCACCGACAGACCGGATCCAGGGTTAGACATCGGCGGCCAGAGATTTGGAAGAGTGACAGTTCCAACATTCACCAACAGTCCGGATCCAGGATTAGACATCGGCGGCCAGAGATTTGGAAGAGTGACAGTTCCAACATTCACCAACAGTCCGGATCCAGGATTAGACATCGGCGGCCAGAGATTTGGAAGAGTGACAGTTCCAACATTCACCAACAGTCCGGATCCAGGATTAGACATCGGCGGCCAGAGATTTGGAAGAGTGACAGTTCCAACATTCACCAACAGTCCGGATCCAGGGTTAGACATCGGCGGCCAGAGATTTAGAAGCAGATCGTTTACTTTTATTTCAGTGGTATATGGCTTCGGCCGCCAAGAAAGCAATGGGAAACTACTAAACCAATATTGCGTAGTAAATCAAAAATAGTAAATAGATGCTGAGGTTGATCGCAACGTCTTGAAAAGGCCATAAAGTTAACTATATAAATAATACATAAGCACATGCATATTCTTGAGATCTCTAAGTAGGGAGTGCAATGGGTTGGTGTTGATTGTCTACCATCATCCTGGAGAAATCTATGACTTTTTCTTCTTCTTCTTCTTCTTCTTCTTCTTCTTCTTCTTCTTCTTCTTCTTCTTCTTCTTCTTCTTCTTCTTCTTCTTCTTCTTCTTCTTCTTCTTCTTCTTCTTCTTCTGCTTTTTCTTCTTCTTCTTCTTCTTCTTCTTCTTCTTCTTCTTCTTCTTCTTCTTCTTCTTCTTCTTCTTCTTCTTCTTCTTCTTCTTCTTCTTCTTCTTCTGCTTTTTCTTCTTCTTCTTCTTCTTCTTCTTCTTCTTCTTCTTCTTCTTCTTCTTCTTCTTCTTCTTCTTCTTCTTCTTCTTCTTCTTCTTCTTCTTCTTCTTCTTCTTCTTCTTCTTCTTCTTCTTCTTCTTCTTCTGCTTTTTCTTCTTCTTCTGCTTTTTCTTCTTCTTCTTCTTCTTCTTCTTCTTCTTCTTCTTCTTCTTCTTCTTCTTCTTCTTCTTCTTCTTCTTCTTCTTCTTCTTCTTCTTTTTCTTCTTCTTCTTCTTCTTCTTCTTCTTCTTCTTCTTCTTCTTCTTCTTCTTCTTCTTCTTCTTCTTCTTCTTCTTCTTCTCCTTCTTCTTTTTCTTCTTCTTCTTTTTCTTCTTCTTCTTCTTCTGCTTCTGCTTCTGCTTCTTCTTCTTCTTCTTCTTCTTTTTCTTCTTCTTCTTCTTCTTCTTCTTCTTCTTCTTCTTCTTCTTCTTCTTCTTCTTCTTCTTCTTCTTCTTCTTCTTCTTCTTCTTCTTCTTCTTCTTCTAAATCTTCTTCGTTTCCTTCCCTTCTTCTTCTCCTCCTCCTCCCTCTCCTCCTCCTTCTCTTCCCTTTTCTTCAGTCTCAACAACAGATGAACGTAACAATTATTATGACCAACCTGTCCACAGAGAAGAAATTCTTGTTGAAGAAAATGTAATCACCCCTGAGTCTCTCCGAGATGATGTCCTTCTACGGATGATAGACGGACCCTCGGGAAAGTCGACCACAAAGGCCGTCGTTGGTACCCCAGTCATACTAGAAATGAAATACGCCTTACAGCAAGGTATGTGTCTCTTACACGTAATGTTCATATCGTCTTCTTTCTTCTTATTCTGCCTTTTATCTTCCATAGTTGCATAGTGCTTCAACCAACTCGCCAACAATTATGGTATGAAACAGCTCTTCCATGTTCTCCCCACATCATACATCTGTCTCTAAGTCATTTCCCTGTGTTGTATGCTACTCATTATTTCCCTTCCCTGTGGCTTCCATTACTGGACCTTCTAGCTCCACTAGTGGTTCTTATAAGCTAAATCAATTGGTCGCTTATATTCCTTAAGGAGTAAAGTGAACAGTGCTAGCCACAAATTTGTATAGCCCAGTCTCCAGTCCGTGGCTGATGTCTTCAGTCCCACATCAATCGCCTTTACTCTCCCATCATGTCCTAGTACCATGTAATCGACCCAGGAGTCCATGACAACCTACAACACAATATGTCCTGGTACCATGTAATCGACCCAGGAGTCCATGACAACCTACAACACAATATTTCCTTGTATTCATGTAGTCGACCCAGGAGTCCATGACAACCTACAACACAATATTTCCTGGTACCTATGTATTCGACCCAGGAGTCCATGACAACCTACAACACAATATTTCCTGGTACCTATGTATTCGACCCAGGAGTCCATGACAACCTACAACACAATATTTCCTGGTATTCATGTAGTCGACCCAGGAGTCCATGGCAACCTACAACACAATATTTCCTGGTACACATGTAGTCGACCCAGGAGTCCATGACAATCTACAACACCATATTTCCTGGTATTCATGTAATCGACCCAGGAGTCCATGACAACCTACAACACAATATTTCCTGGTACCTATGTATTCGACCCAGGAGTCCATGACAAACTACAACACATTTCCTGGTACCTATGTATTCGACCCAGGAGTCCATGACAACCTACAACACAATATTTCCTGGTACCTATGTATTCGACCCAGGAGTCCATGACAACCTACAACACAATATTTCCTGGTACCATGTAGTCGACCCAGGAGTCCATGACAACCTACAACACAATATTTCCTGGTACCTATGTATTCGACCCAGGAGTCCATGACAACCTACAACACAATATTTCCTGGTATTCATGTAGTCGACCCAGGAGCCCATGACAACCTACAACACAATATTTCCTGGTACCATGTAGTCGACCCAGGAGTCCATGACAACCTACAACACAATATTTCCTGGTACCTATGTATTCGACCCAGGAGTCCATGACAATCTACAACACAATATTTCCTGGTATTCATGTAGTCGACCCAGGAGTCCATGGCAACCTACAACACAATATTTCCTGGTACACATGTAGTCGACCCAGGAGTCCATGACAATCTACAACACAATATTTCCTGGTATTCATGTAATCGACCCAGGAGCCCATGACACCCTACAACACAATATTTCCTGGTACCTATGTATTCGACCCAGGAGTCCATGACAACCTACAACACAATATTTCCTGGTACCTATGTATTCGACCCAGGAGTCCATGACAATCTACAACACAATATTTGCTGGTATCCATGTAGTCGACCCAGGAGTCCATGACAACCTACAACACAATATTTCCTGGTACCTATGTATTCGACCCAGGAGTCCATGACAATCTACAACACAATATTTCCTGGTATTCATGTAGTCGACCCAGGAGTCCATGGCAACCTACAACACAATATTTCTTGGTACCAATATAGTCGACCCAGGAGTCCATGACAACCTACAACACAATGTGTCCTGGTACCATGTAGTCGACCCAGGAGTCCATGGAAACCTACAACACAATATTTCCTGGTACCTATGTATTCGACCCAGGAGTCCATGACAACCTACAACACAATATTTCCTGGTACCTATGTATTCGACCCAGGAGTCCATGACAATCTACAACACAATATTTCCTGGTATTCATGTAGTCGACCCAGGAGTCCATGACAACCTACAACACATTATTTCCTTGTATTCATGTAGTCGACCCAGGAGTCCATGACAACCTACAACACAATATTTCCTGGTACCTATGTATTCGACCCAGGAGTCCATGACAAACCTACAACACAATATTTCCTGGTACCATGTAGTCGACGCAGGAGTCCATGACAACCTACAACACAATATTTCCTGGTACCTATGTATTCGACCCAGGAGTCCATGACAACCTACAACACAATATTTCCTGGTACCATGTAGTCGACCCAGGAGTCCATGACAACCTACAACACAATATTTCATGGTACCATGTATTCGACCCAGGAGTCCATGACAACCTACAACACAATATTTCCTGGTACCTATGTATTCGACCCAGGAGTCCATGACAACCTACAACACAATATTTCATGGTACCATGTATTCGACCCAGGAGTCCATGACAACCTACAACACAATATTTCCTGGTACCTATGTATTCGACCCAGGAGTCCATGACAACCTACAACACAATATTTCCTGGTATTCATGTAGTCGACCCAGGAGTCCATGGCAACCTACAACACAATATTTCCTGGTACACATGTAGTCGACCCAGGAGTCCATGACAATTTACAACACAATATTTCCTGGTATTCATGTAGTCGACCCAGGAGTCCATGGCAACCTACAACACAATATTTCCTGGTACACATGTAGTCGACCCAGGAGTCCATGACAACCTACAACACAATATTTCCTGGTATTCATGTAATCGACCCAGGAGTCCATGACAACCTACAACACAATATTTCCTGGTACCTATGTATTCGACCCAGGAGTCCATGACAACCTACAACACAATATTTCCTGGTACCTATGTATTCGACCCAGGAGTCCATGACAATCTACAACACAATATTTCCTGGTATTCATGTAGTCGACCCAGGAGTCCATGACAACCTACAACACAATATGTCCTGGTACCTATGTATTCGACCCAGGAGTCCATGACAACCTACAACACAATATTTCCTGGTACCATGTAGTCGACCCAGGAGTCCATGACAACCTACAACACAATATTTCCTGGTACCATGTAATCGACCCAGGAGTCCATGACAATCTACAACACAATATTTCCTGGTATTCATGTAGTCGACCAGGAGTCCATGGCAACCTACAACACAATATTTCCTGGTACCTATGTATTCGACCCAGGAGTCCATGACAACCTACAACACAATATTTCCTGGTACCTATGTATTCGACCCAGGAGTCCATGACAATCTACAACACAATATTTCCTGGTATTCATGTAGTCGACCCAGGAGTCCATGGCAACCTACAACACAATATTTCTTGGTACCAATATAGTCGAACCAGGAGTCCATGACAACCTACAACACAATATGTCCTGGTACCATGTAGTCGACCCAGGAGTCCATGGAAACCTACAACACAATATTTCCTGGTACCTATGTATTCGACCCAGGAGTCCATGACAACCTGCAACACAATATTTCCTGGTACCTATGTATTCGACCCAGGAGTCCATGACAATCTACAACACAATATTTCCTGGTACCCATGTAGTCGACCCAGGAGTCCATGGCAATCTACAACACAATATTTCCTGGTACCCATGTAGTCGACCCAGGAGTCCATGGCAATCTACAACACAATATTTCCTGGTACCTATGTATTCAACCCAGGAGTCCATGACAACCTACAACACAATATCTCCTGGTACCTATGTATTCGACCCAGGAGTCCATGACAACCTACAACACAATATTTCCTGGTATTCATGTAGTCGACCCAGGAGTCCATGACAACCTACAACACAATATTTCCTGGTATTCATGTAGTCGACCCAGGAGTCCATGACAACCTACAACACAATATTTCCTGGTACCTATGTAATCGACCCAGGAGTCCATGACAATCTACAACACAATATTTCCTGGTACCTATGTAATCGACCCAGGAGTCCATGACAATCTACAACACAATATTTCCTGGTACCTATGTAATCGACCCAGGAGTCCATGACAACCTACAACACAATATTTCCTGGTACCTATGTATTCGACCCAGGAGTCCATGACAATCTACAACACAATATTTCCTGGTATTCATGTAGTCGACCCAGGAGTCCATGGCAACCTACAACACAATATTTCTTGGTACCAATATAGTCGAACCAGGAGTCCATGACAACCTACAACACAATATGTCCTGGTACCATGTAGTCGACCCAGGAGTCTATGGAAACCTACAACACAATATTTCCTGGTACCTATGTATTCGACCCAGGAGTCCATGACAACCTGCAACACAATATTTCCTGGTACCTATGTATTCGACCCAGGAGTCCATGACAATCTACAACACAATATTTCCTGGTACCCATGTAGTCGACCCAGGAGTCCATGGCAATCTACAACACAATATTTCCTGGTACCCATGTAGTCGACCCAGGAGTCCATGGCAATCTACAACACAATATTTCCTGGTACCTATGTATTCAACCCAGGAGTCCATGACAACCTACAACACAATATCTCCTGGTACCTATGTATTCGACCCAGGAGTCCATGACAACCTACAACACAATATTTCCTGGTATTCATGTAGTCGACCCAGGAGTCCATGACAACCTACAACACAATATTTCCTGGTATTCATGTAGTCGACCCAGGAGTCCATGACAACCTACAACACAATATTTTCCTGGTACCTATGTAATCGACCCAGGAGTCCATGACAATCTACAACACAATATTTCCTGGTACCTATGTAATCGACCCAGGAGTCCATGACAACCTACAACACAATATCTCCTGGTACCTATGTATTCGACCCAGGAGTCCATGACAACCTACAACACAATATTTCCTGGTATTCATGTAGTCGACCCAGGAGTCCATGACAACCTACAACACAATATTTCCTGGTACCTATGTATTCGACCCAGGAGTCCATGACAATCTACAACACAATATTTCCTGGTATTGATGTAGTCGACCCAGGAGTCCATGGCAACCTACAACACAATATTTCCTGGTACACATGTAGTCGACCCAGGAGTCCATGACAATCTACAACACAATATTTCCTGGTATTCATGTAATCGACCCAGGAGCCCATGACACCCTACAACACAATATTTCCTGGTACCTATGTATTCGACCCAGGAGTCCATGACAACCTACAACACAATATTTCCTGGTACCTATGTATTCGACCCAGGAGTCCATGACAATCTACAACACAATATTTGCTGGTATCCATGTAGTCGACCCAGGAGTCCATGACAACCTACAACACAATATTTCCTGGTACCTATGTATTCGACCCAGGAGTCCATGACAATCTACAACACAATATTTCCTGGTATTCATGTAGTCGACCCAGGAGTCCATGGCAACCTACAACACAATATTTCTTGGTTACCAATATAGTCGACCCAGGAGTCCATGACAACCTACAACACAATGTGTCCTGGTACCATGTAGTCGACCCAGGAGTCCATGGAAACCTACAACACAATATTTCCTGGTACCTATGTATTCGACCCAGGAGTCCATGACAACCTACAACACAATATTTCCTGGTACCTATGTATTCGACCCAGGAGTCCATGACAATCTACAACACAATATTTCCTGGTATTCATGTAGTCGACCCAGGAGTCCATGACAACCTACAACACATTATTTCCTTGTATTCATGTAGTCGACCCAGGAGTCCATGACAACCTACAACACAATATTTCCTGGTACCTATGTATTCGACCCAGGAGTCCATGACAACCTACAACACAATATTTCCTGGTACCATGTAGTCGACGCAGGAGTCCATGACAACCTACAACACAATATTTCCTGGTACCTATGTATTCGACCCAGGAGTCCATGACAACCTACAACACAATATTTCCTGGTACCATGTAGTCGACCCAGGAGTCCATGACAACCTACAACACAATATTTCATGGTACCATGTATTCGACCCAGGAGTCCATGACAACCTACAACACAATATTTCCTGGTACCTATGTATTCGACCCAGGAGTCCATGACAACCTACAACACAATATTTCCTGGTATTCATGTAGTCGACCCAGGAGTCCATGGCAACCTACAACACAATATTTCCTGGTACACATGTAGTCGACCCAGGAGTCCATGACAATTTACAACACAATATTTCCTGGTATTCATGTAGTCGACCCAGGAGTCCATGGCAACCTACAACACAATATTTCCTGGTACACATGTAGTCGACCCAGGAGTCCATGACAACCTACAACACAATATTTCCTGGTATTCATGTAATCGACCCAGGAGTCCATGACAACCTACAACACAATATTTCCTGGTACCTATGTATTCGACCCAGGAGTCCATGACAACCTACAACACAATATTTCCTGGTACCTATGTATTCGACCCAGGAGTCCATGACAATCTACAACACAATATTTCCTGGTATTCATGTAGTCTACCCAGGAGTCCATGACAACCTACAACACAATATGTCCTGGTACCTATGTATTCGACCCAGGAGTCCATGACAACCTACAACACAATATTTCCTGGTACCATGTAGTCGACCCAGGAGTCCATGACAACCTACAACACAATATTTCCTGGTACCATGTAATCGACCCAGGAGTCCATGACAATCTACAACACAATATTTCCTGGTATTCATGTAGTCGACCCAGGAGTCCATGGCAACCTACAACACAATATTTCCTGGTACCTATGTATTCGACCCAGGAGTCCATGACAACCTACAACACAATATTTCCTGGTACCTATGTATTCGACCCAGGAGTCCATGACAATCTACAACACAATATTTCCTGGTATTCATGTAGTCGACCCAGGAGTCCATGGCAACCTACAACACAATATTTCTTGGTACCAATATAGTCGAACCAGGAGTCCATGACAACCTACAACACAATATGTCCTGGTACCATGTAGTCGACCCAGGAGTCCATGGAAACCTACAACACAATATTTCCTGGTACCTATGTATTCGACCCAGGAGTCCATGACAACCTGCAACACAATATTTCCTGGTACCTATGTATTCGACCCAGGAGTCCATGACAATCTACAACACAATATTTCCTGGTACCCATGTAGTCGACCCAGGAGTCCATGGCAATCTACAACACAATATTTCCTGGTACCCATGTAGTCGACCCAGGAGTCCATGGCAACCTACAACACAATATTTCCTGGTACCTATGTATTCAACCCAGGAGTCCATGACAACCTACAACACAATATCTCCTGGTACCTATGTATTCGACCCAGGAGTCCATGACAACCTACAACACAATATTTCCTGGTATTCATGTAGTCGACCCAGGAGTCCATGACAACCTACAACACAATATTTCCTGGTATTCATGTAGTCGACCCAGGAGTCCATGACAACCTACAACACAATATTTCCTGGTACCTATGTAATCGACCCAGGAGTCCATGACAATCTACAACACAATATTCCTGGTACCTATGTAATCGACCCAGGAGTCCATGACAATCTACAACACAATATTTCCTGGTACCTATGTAATCGACCCAGGAGTCCATGACAACCTACAACACAATATTTCCTGGTACCTATGTATTCGACCCAGGAGTCCATGACAATCTACAACACAATATTTCCTGGTATTCATGTAGTCGACCCAGGAGTCCATGGCAACCTACAACACAATATTTCTTGGTACCAATATAGTCGAACCAGGAGTCCATGACAACCTACAACACAATATGTCCTGGTACCATGTAGTCGACCCAGGAGTCTATGGAAACCTACAACACAATATTTCCTGGTACCTATGTATTCGACCCAGGAGTCCATGACAACCTGCAACACAATATTTCCTGGTACCTATGTATTCGACCCAGGAGTCCATGGCAACCTACAACACAATATTTCCTGGTACCCATGTAGTCGACCCAGGGGTCCATGGCAATCTACAACACAATATTTCCTGGTACCCATGTAGTCGACCCAGGAGTCCATGGCAATCTACAACACAATATTTCCTGGTACCTATGTATTCAACCCAGGAGTCCATGACAACCTACAACACAATATCTCCTGGTACCTATGTATTCGACCCAGGAGTCCATGACAACCTACAACACAATATTTCCTGGTATTCATGTAGTCGACCCAGGAGTCCATGACAACCTACAACACAATATTTCCTGGTATTCATGTAGTCGACCCAGGAGTCCATGACAACCTACAACACAATATTTCCTGGTACCTATGTAATCGACCCAGGAGTCCATGACAATCTACAACACAATATTTCCTGGTACCTATGTAATCGACCCAGGAGTCCATGACAACCTACAACACAATATCTCCTGGTACCTATGTATTCGACCCAGGAGTCCATGACAACCTACAACACAATATTTCCTGGTATTCATGTAGTCGACCCAGGAGTCCATGACAACCTACAACACAATATTTCCTGGTACCTATGTAATCGACCCAGGAGTCCATGACAATCTACAACACAATATTTCCTGGTACCTATGTAATCGACCCAGGAGTCCATGACAATCTACAACACAATATTTCCTGGTACCTATGTAATCGACCCAGGAGTCCATGACAATCTACAACACAATATTTCCTGGTACCTATGTAATCGACCCAGGAGTCCATGACAATCTACAACACAATATTTCCAGGTACCTATGTAATCGACCCAGGAGTCCATGACAATCTACAACACAATATTTCCTGGTACCTATGTAATCGACCCAGGAGTCCATGACAACCTACAACACAATATCTCCTGGTACCTATGTATTCGACCCAGGAGTCCATGACAACCTACAACACAATATTTCCTGGTATTCATGTAGTCGACCCAGGAGTCCATGACAACCTACAACACAATATTTCCTGGTACCTATGTAATCGACCCAGGAGTCCATGACAATCTACAACACAATATCTCCTGGTACCTATGTATTCGACCCAGGAGTCCATGACAACCTACAACACAATATTTCCTGGTATTCATGTAGTCGACCCAGGAGTCCATGACAACCTACAACACAATATTTCCTGGTACCTATGTAATCGACCCAGGAGTCCATGACAATCTACAACACAATATTTCCTGGTACCTATGTAATCGACCCAGGAGTCCATGACAATCTACAACACAATATCTCCTGGTACATATGTATTCGACCCAGGAGTCCATGACAACCTACAACACAATATTTCCTGGTATTCATGTAGTCGACCCAGGAGTCCATGACAACCTACAACACAATATTTCCTGGTACCTATGTAATCGACCCAGGAGTCCATGACAATCTACAACACAATATTTCCTGGTACCTATGTAATCGACCCAGGAGTCCATGACAATCTACAACACAATATTTCCTGGTACCTATGTAATCGACCCAGGAGTCCATGACAATCTACAACACAATATTTCCTGGTACCTATGTAATCGACCCAGGAGTCCATGACAATCTACAACACAATATTTCCTGGTACCTATGTAATCGACCCAGGAGTCCATGACAATCTACAACACAATATTTCCTGGTACCTATGTAATCGACCCAGGAGTCCATGACAATCTACAACACAATATTTACTGGTACCTATGTAATCGACCAGGAGTCCATGACAATCTACAACACAATATTTCCTGGTACCTATGTAATCGACCCAGGAGTCCATGACAATCTACAACACAATATTTCCTGGTACCTATGTAATCGACCCAGGAGTCCATGACAACCTACAACACAATATTTCCTGGTACCTATGTAATCGACCCAGGAGTCCATGACAACCTACAACACAATATTTCCTGGTATTCATGTAGTCGACCCAGGTGTCCATGACAACCTACAACACAATATTTCCTGGTATTCATGTAATCGACCCAGGAGTCCATGACAACCTACAACACAATATGTCCTGGTACCTATGTAATCGACCCAGGAGTCCATGACAACCTACAACACAATATTTCCTGGTATTCATGTAGTCGACCCAGGTGTCCATGACAACCTACAACACAATATTTCCTGGTATTCATGTAATCGACCCAGGAGTCCATGACAACCTACAACACAATATGTCCTGGTACCTATGTAATCGACCCAGGAGTCCATGACAACCTACAACACAATATGTCCTGGTACCTATGTAATCGACCCAGGAGTCCATGACAATCTACAACACAATATGTCCTGGTACCTATGTAATCGACCCAGGAGTCCATGACAATCTACAACACAATATGTCCTGGTACCTATGTAATCGACCCAGGAGTCCATGACAATCTACAACACAATATTGGCCTCGAACACGTCACCATCATGTTATCAGACAACCGGTTTTTTTAATGAAAAAAGTAAAGAACCCTTTTCTACACATATACTCGTGTAGAGTGTATAATGCTAAACCCATAGTTTTATGCAACCGTGTATAGAGCTTCGACCACACGACGCCCAGACCTCCCATCTGTTGCTGTATCCTTCAGATGACTCCGTGTTCTACCCGTGTTGTCCATCCTTCTGTCATTCTCTTCTAGGTCTCCGTCAACTTCAGCTTCACCGTGTGTTCAAGAGAAATATATTTCTAATTATAGTAGGCACGTTTTCTCAATGTTCATTCTACCCAACGACGGTATCTTTTCTCAATGTTCATTCTACCCAACGACGGCATCTTTTCTCAATGTCCATTCTACCCAAGGACAGCATCATTTCTCAAAGTTAATTATATTCAACAGCTGCATCTTGTCTCAATATTTATTCTACCCAAGGACACCATCTTGTCTCAATGTTCATTCTACTCAACGACGGTATCTTGTCTCAATATTTATTCTACCCAAGGACACCATCTTGTCTCAATATTTATTCTACCCAAGGACACCATCTTGTCTCAATATTTATTCTACCCAAGGACACCATCTTGTCTCAATATTTATTCTACCCAACGACAGCATCCCCTCCTCACCCCTGTATTGGCTTATATTTGTGTTGTCTCCATTGGCATTGCATTGATGCTTCCGTCGTACAGTTCGGGCAGCCTGAACACAGGGTGTAGAACACTCGCTCTTAAACTTCATGTGCGCTGATGGCAGGGTAGTAGTTCATTCCCTACACCAGGCAGTTGGTCTTACACGTTGAATTCTTGTTCAGAAATCAATGGCAAACTACTTAATTTAATTTTTTGTTCATAAAATCAACCTGGGATTGATCGAACGTCCAGCAATGGCCATGAAGTATGTGTATTCTGACGCAGGCTGCTATTGGTAAATATTTGTAGTGTATTTGTGTGTATTTCATTCGTCTCCGAGTTTTTATATTATTTAAATAGTTTTAATTTTTATGACGCTATTAACGTTATAAACACGTCACAATGATAGTTTATGTTCAAGAGTTGTCTATAACGTGGGGTTATCTTGTCGCAGGGTCCCTGCTACTGGGAGTTCGCCCTCACAGTTGTGTGGTTTACACCCAAGATGGGAGTCATCTCCAACAACTGCTGGATGAGAACGGGTATGTCACTCTATCTTTCGCGTTGTTGTCTGTCCATCCTCAGAAGACCTTCTTGTGTCTTTGTGAGAAGATTATTATTAATACATTCTTGTTTGTATTGATTGGTGGAACATTGGTGTGTCTGTACCCGTCTTGTGACTGACTATCTGTCTGTCTGTCTGTCTGCCTGTCTGCCTGTCTGTCTGTCTATCTGTCTGTCTGTCTGTCTGTCTGTCTGTCTGTCTATCTATTTCGGTCGGTCGATAGGTCGGTCGGTCATTCGGTCGGTCGCTCATTCGGTCGGTCGGTCGGTCCACGGTCGGTCGGTTGGTCGGTCGGTTGGTCGGTCGGATATAAGTTCTGCTATTCCAGGTGCTTAACTGATTACCTGTGTTTATTGTCAGGTGTCAAGTATCGAATTCGCCCGTGGAGCCGTTCAGAATTGAGGAGGACAACAAGATCAGAACCCCATGGTTCAAATTGTTCACATTTGAAAACGAGACTTCTGTGACCTTCGGCTGTGCGTTTGACCTTTGCTTCAAGTCTGATTGTAAAGTTGTGAGTATGTCTTATAATGTTGCGGTTTTCTTCAACATTTGATTAGCTATTGTTGGACTCGGACTGCAACGTGATAGCACTTCGACATTTGATTAGCTATTGTTGGACTCGGACTGTAACGTGAAAGTACTTCAATATGTGATGAACTTTTGTTGGACTCGGAATGTAACGTGATATCATTTCAACATGTGCTTAACTTTTGTTGGTCTAAGATTGCACCACAACACTTCAACGTTTGACTACCTTTCGTTGGAGTAGAATTGTAGTATGGCACTTCGAGGGAATCATGCAAGAACGCCCAAGCAATCACTGCCATTATTATTAAGCGCTTTCCAACCTGGACTCCATACTTCTCCTGATCTCGCGATAACAACCGAATGAATCAGTCCGTGATACTTAGTCAACCATCAGATCATCCTCTATACACGTTGAAACATTCGGTCCGCGGGTCCCCAGATGCCCTCCTCAGTATCTCTGTCAGCGTGTAGCGGACGACGACACCTATTCTGTGTTGGTAAACTATTCTTCTTTGGCCCCCTAAATAGACTCTTGTCTGGTTTCACCCCTTTTTACTTGATGTTCTTGCAGTCTGGTTCAGGTTCAGTTTCACAATCATCACTTGATTCGTTTACTCGCCCTGCCTCTCTCAGGACATCCAGTATATAAGCCGGGTCCATTCCCGTCCACTTTCCCAGTAGCCCGGCCCACAATCCTATATGTTTGTTCATTTGTTCTGACATCCGCTTGGCCTGGCATACACATGAAGGTGATTTGTGTCTGGCTTGACCTCCTCAGAACTCCGCCCACGGTCTTCGAGCCCAGCCCATCTCGAATCTCCTGAATATATTCATTGGGGCACTGAAAGAGCATCCCTGGGTGGAAGTATGTCCCTCCAGTCATGCTAAAGCTTTCGTTACTGCCATGACCGCCATAGCCAGGTTACATGTTGTCACGGCAAAGTCACCGCAGTATGCCTTCACTTTGCCCTCAGATCTGCATCCATAATCTCCTCACATGTCCAACAACAGTCGCATGCACCATGAAAAGGACGTATCACCCTCTGTTGACATGGGTATCCATTCTTCACACTGTTCTGTATCCTCATGTGAACAAACCTATTGAAAAAATGTCCTAAGCTTGATCAATCAAGAGACTTTGGCTTTTTAACCTGCTACTCTTTCTGTTCCTTGGTCTCACTGTGCAGTAATGGTTGTATGCCGGCACTGACCCTGGGGTAATTATGTACTCTGCATGTCATTGTTCTGTCTTTGTAACTGACGCTACTGTAATCTCATGTTCTAACTCTCGTGACTGTAACCTCATGTTCTAACTGTCGTGACTGTAACGTGATATTCCAACTGTTGTGAGTGTAACTTGATATTCTACCTGAGGTGACAGTGATGCAATATTCTAGTCGAAATGATTATAACGTGATGCTCTAACTGTCGTGACTTAGTGATGTTCTTGTTGACGTGGTGTCCTAGCTGACGTGACTATGATTCACAGGGATGCCAACAGAAATCGAGGCAGCGACGAGACTCAGCACATCTCACAGACGAGGTGGCCCATTCCACAACAAGAACCATCCGGGTCCTACCAAGTATTCCCGCCAAAGGTAACCACTTCCTGTTTGTGAAATCATTGTCTATAACTCTCTGGTCACGTATGAGCTCATCGGTTGTACTATTGGCCAGGTCTGTAAAATGTAGACTGAGTGAACTCAAGTTGGCTGGATGCAATGGTTGCAATATTTGCCAGGTCTGTAAAATGTAGACTGAGTGAATCAAAGCTAATTAAATGCACCCGGTTGTACTATTTTCCAGGTCTGTATAACGTTGACTGTGTGAACCCAGGCTAATTAGATACTCCCAGTTGTATTATTTTCCAGTTCTGTATAACGTAGATTGTGTGAACCTGAGCCGGCTAGATGCACCTGACTGTCAAACATATATCTGAACTCTAACCAATGTTTTTCATTAGTGAATGTACACACATAAAGCACAATCAATGTGTTACACCATTTATTGCCTGGCATATTGTTTCTGCATTTCGTCAGATACACACTGCAAAGTTATATATCATATGAAGTGAATAAATGAATTATACTTTAACCTAAACAATTAAAGCACATAGTCACAGGTATTGTTCGAATGTGGAGCACCTGTTATCCCAGGGATAATTTCACACTTAACATGGACTCTTTCTGTTTGTATAAAACCGACTTTTTTTTTTGTTCGCATATCCTTTGCAGGACATCGTTGTCAACATCAGCATCTTTCAGGTGATTGTTGATTTCTTGGCAAGATTACGCTCAGTAGTTTGCCATTGTTTCTGAGCGACCGGCTCACATACCCCGTAAGTTACCGATGCGGCTAGAACCGATTCTCGCGCACGTCACGTTACTCACGAAAGTGTACGGAATTACATAGAAAGTCGCTAACCCCTAGGCCAGGGAAGACCGGCATAAAACCGACTAGAACGCCTAATTGCTAACGCCTCACTGTATTTGAGCAATCGTGTATTGTTCGTTGGATATAATATACGGAACGTTTTCTCTGTGTTCACGTTATGACGATAGATTATGAGTGTTGAGTAATCGACGAGGAGGGCGTTTAACTGTATTTCGACTGCACAAGAATTCCAGACAAGAGAGTTAATCAGTCTTCAGGAATGACATATTTACCCTGTCCCGGGATATTGTTGTCTAGGACTCGGGTACAAAGACAGTATGCCCAAGCAGTCGCCGTGTAGTCTACCAGCTAAGATTTGTGTTTAAAAGTTCGAACACATGTCCTACGAAATGTCAGGCGAATATTCAGACTCCCGGCCACTCACCGCCATCTGCTAAATCACGCAATGAATTTGTATTTTTTCAATTGTTGTGTAAATGCTATAAATCTGTTACCTTGATTGTGTAGATGTTGCATATTTCTTACCTTGATTGTGTAGATGTACCATATTTGTTGCCTTGATTTTGTAGATGTTGCATATTTGTTGCCTTGATTGTGTAGATGTTATGTATTTGTTCCCATGATTGTGTAGATGTTATATATCTGTTCCCATGATTGTGTGGATGTTATATATCTGTCAGCAAGATTGTATAGATGTTATATATCTGTTCCCATGATTGTGTAGATGTTATATATCTGTTCCCATGATTGTGTGGATGTTATATATCTGTCAGCAAGATTGAATAGATGTTATATATCTGTTCCCATGATTGTGTGGATGTAATGTATCTGTTCCCATGATTGTGTGGATGTTATATATCTGTTCCCATGATTCTATAGATGTTATATATCTGTTCCCATGATTGTGTAAATATTATATATCTGATCCCATGATTGTGTAGATGTTATGTATCTGTTCCCATGATTGTGTAGATGTTATGTATCTATTCCCATGATAGTGTAGATGTTATATATCTGTTCCCATGATTGTGTAGATGTTATGTATCTGCCCCCATGATTGTGTAGATGTTATGTATCTGTTCCCATGATTGTGTAGATGTTATATATCTGTTCCCATGATTATGTGGATGTTATATATCTGTCAGCAAGATTGTATAGATGTTATATATCTGTTCCCATGATTGTGTGGATGTTATATATCTGTCAGCAAGATTGTATAGATGTTATATATCTGTTCCCATGCTTGTGTAGATGTTATGTATCTGCTCCCATGATTGTGTAGATGTTATGTATCTGTTCCCATAATTGTGTAGATGTTATGTATCTGTTCCCATGATTGTGTGGATGTTATATATCTGTCAGCAAGATTGTATAGATGTTATATATCTGTTCCCATGATTGTGTAGATGTTATATATCTGTTCCCATGATTGTATAGATGTTATATATCTGTTTCCATGATTGTATAGATGTTATATATCTGTCCCCATGATTGTGTAGATGTTATGTATCTGTTCCCATGATTGTGTAGATGTTATATATCTGTACCCATGATTGTATAGATTTTATATATCTGTCCCCATGATTGTGTAGATGTTATATATCTGTTCCCATGATTGTGTAGACGTTATGTATCTGTTCCCATGATTGTGTAAATGTTCTGTATCCGTTCCCATGATTGTGTAGATGTTATATATATATATGTTCCCATGATTGTGTAGATGTTATATATATATATGTTCCCATGATTGTGTATATGTTATGTATCTGTTCCCATGATTGTGTAAATGTTCTGTATCCGTTCCCATGGTTGTGTATATATTATGTATCTGTCCCCAGGTGACGGCCAAGCCCAAGATTACCAACCGGCCCGCCCGCCAGCAGCCCCTCCAGGTTATGACATGGGCCCGTTCGTCTACCTCAACCCTGTCACCTGCTCGCTCTTTCTCCTCATCCTGCTGGTCTTTCTCTGCATGTACATCGCCTTCATCCGCACACTGCGCAAGTCTGTCTACGACATCCGCAAGGAGATCGAGGTCAAGAGGTCACGGGACAAGTTCCTTCACTGTGGCTGTGTTCAACAGAAAGACAGGGATTATGTGGCCCCATAGAGAGCTGATTACACTATTACATGATAGTCTTATCACAACATGCACGGCTCATTCACAATACGTGTACTTAATATTCACACTCCGTTTCAATCACTTGTGTTCAGTCTTCCCTGGGGCGCTGAGAGTGAATAAATAAACAAACTCGAGAAGAGATTCTGTAAACTTTACCAGTACATGAACACAAGTGCCACAAATGGACGTTGCTGTTAAAGCCTTCGTCAGCACATAAACAACAGACATACACTGATACAACAATATGGAAAACTCTACATGAAAATATATATATATAAAATATATACTACTCATTTGTTTCCTTGTTACGGACTTGACAAGTATGTAGCTCATCGCTTCGTGTATAGGTGCGCTTTTGTACCTTACAGGTATATTTGCCATTTCTTTTACCTTACACATGTGTTTTGCTATTTCTCTTTCCTTACATATGTATTTTGCTATTTCTCTTTCCTTACATATGTGTTTTGCCATTTCTCTTACCTTACACATGTGTTTTACTTTTTCTCTTACCTTACACATGTGTTTTGCTATTTCTCTTCTACACCAAGATGCACAGGTACCTTATTGCTTGGTCACATATGTTCTCTTCTAACCAGGGCTATTGATATACGTTACGATCTTGCACTCTCTTTCTTGTGTAGTCTGTCTTTTCATTTTAAAACTTGAAGTATAAAGATACGTATGCTCTTGCGAAGTCTCTCTTGTGTATTTAATAAGTTAGTTATCTGTTGGGGTATTATCCTTGTACTCCGGACATGTAAATAGGTGCTCACATCCCCCCTCCTCTCGCTAATTTCTTCCCACCCCCCCCCCCCCCCTTTTTTTTTCACGTAAACATTATCCCCCGGCGGCTAATAGTTCTGTATTAGTTGACAAGGCCCCTAATTCTCCTGGTGTTCCTCTCGAGTCTGGCCGTGTAAGTTCTTCAATATGAACCACTGATGTAGTCAACTCTCAGTCTGTATTCTTATTGCTAGGAGGTACACGTATTTTACAGAAATCTATCTGAAGCTTTCTTTTCCCGTGGGATATACAATTCCCTGACAGTCGTGTGAGGTCTTTACGTTTCTTTAGTTTGGGAATAGACACCTCGCGATAATATTCATCTGTCCTAGCCTGCCTTTTCCTGTACTGTCGCAATATGATGCTGTTAATTTGTACTCTTCAAATTGTGTTAATCTTTCCTCTACCACTGTATGTGTAAACATTGTTATGTTGTTCATGTTTTCCCCTCAACCCTGGAGTGTAGGGCCACCTTGTGATGCTGTAAGGCGTTCCTTTTATAAATGGGGGATAAGAGACACTTGGTGATGTTGCTAGTTGTTCCTCTATTACCACCTTTTAAAGAAACTCATTATGTTGCTATTAGTCTTTCCTCTTCTATCGTTGGATGTAGAGACAACGTATGATGTTGTATGTTTATCCTCTTCAACCACCAGATGTAGAAACATTGCGTGTGATGTTGTCAGTCTTTCCTCTCCTGTCATATGATGTAGAGACATTTTGTTGTTAGACTTTCTTCAACCCTATTGTGTACAGCTATACCGTCATCCATCAAGTTAGTCTTTAATCATGTATCTCTAAGTTACAGAGCACGTGCATTTCTTGTATATCGTATTCTTGTATATCGTATTCTTGTATATCGTATATAATGATATCAATAAAAATTATATCAACCTAAGATCAACTCGGGTTTTGTTAACTGTCTGGTGATATTCTATTTGTTGTTAGTTGGTGTTTTTGCATCGATAGTTGTACTGTCTCGCGTATGTGTGTGTGTGTGTGAGTGTGTGTGTGTTAGTGTTGTAGTTATTGTAGTTATTGTTACTGTCAGTAGAAGAATCAACTCTTGTAGTTAACATATACCAAGCAACTCATCAAACGTTGAATGATAACTTGTTACTCGTATACATTATTATGAGGCGGAGTGGCTTAGACCTTCAAAGTCCACCTCTACTACAGCAGAGCCATTTCGTCTGACGATGTGAGTAACGTGTATGTTCACAAAATAAGGACACGGCGGGATGCTTTCCATAATCCTAGGATAATGGAGCGGACGTCTGGCTGTCTATGACAATGGGGAATCAACAGGAAGAACCAGGTACTGGTTGCACACCTGAAACATCTCTCGGCAGTTGGAAATTAACAAGAGCAGGACTAAGAAATAGTTGCCCAGACTAGATTTCAAAATGAGGAAACTTACCCACAGAAGAATTGTATACCACATTTGCTACGAGCTTGTGTACTGTGATAAGATGTCTGTTATATGATCTATGAGAGGGGACTCAAGCACATCCACAGATATCTGTGTGAAATGACACGTGATCTATCGTCCAAAGTAAATGAACCACCGCCCTTAACTCTTCGTGTCCAGGTAGCTGTATGTTTGATGTATTTAATGTCCGCTTCAAGTTGAGTTAAAATACTAGTTGTCGTCCTCCATCTCTCTTTCTACAAATCTGTACGGTTGTCACAAAATTGTCAAGCTTTTGTCTTCACGTCACGTGGCTCAAAAAATGTTTACTGCCTCTTTCTAATATTGACCGAACCGGATGAACGTCCGTCTCCTTGCTGGTTGTACCAGTGTCCGCTTGACTGAATGTCCGTCTCCATGCTGGTTGTACCAGTGGCCGCCTGACTGAACGTCCGTCTCCTTGCTGATTGTACCAGTGTCCGCCTGACTGAACGTCCACCTCCTGGCTGATTGTACCAGTGTCCGCCTGACTGAACGTCCACCTCCATGCTGGTTGTACCAGTGTCCGCCTGACTGAACGTCCACCTCCATGCTGGTTGTACCAGTGGCCGCCTGACTGAACGTCCGTATCCTTGCTGGTTGTATCAGTGGCCGCCTGACTGAACGTCCGTCTCCATGCTGATTGTATCAGTGGCCGCCTGACTGAACGTCCGTCTCCTTGCTGATTGTACCAGTGGCCGCCTGACTGAACGTCCGTCTCCATGCTGATTGTATCAGTGGCCGCCTGACTGAACGTCCGTCTCCTTGCTGATTGTACCAGTGGCCGCCTGACTGAACGTCCGTCTCCTTGCTGATTGTACCAAAGGCCACCTGACTGAACGTCCGTCTCCTTGCTGATTGTACCAGTGGCCGCCTGACTGAACGTCCGTCTCCGTTTTGCTCACTGATCGAGAAGTAAAAGAATACCGACAGTCTTCAAGATCAGAACATAGAAGAAAACTGCCTCATGAAGTATGTGATTGACAACAGAAATAAACTGGTCACACCAAACGTCTCAGGGGTTTAGAAAGAACAGAAATAAAAGTTGTGGATTCTGGATGACGAATCCTGGGCTCGATCCACGCGATGGTTGAGTGGAACGTTAACAGTGCACCCTGCATCTCGTTCTGCACAGGGCTTACTACCTCAGGATGATAGGGATCTGTGAAATGTTCAGACATTAAAATATTTAGACACAATGATAACATCATGTGGAAGATGTCTAACACAGATCGTCTCCTTTATAAGCCTGGTCTACGACAGAAGTCAGCGGTCCTCTGTCATCTAATATGTTTAATAAAGTTGGTGTTCCTTACAAACTAGGAAGAGATTGGAAGCAACACATATGACGTTCCAGAGACAAATATTGAGAATATCATGAGCTGTCGGAGTTACTGAGTTGAGCTGAGTTGAGTTGAGTTGAGCTGAGTTAAGTTGAGTAGAGTTGAGTTGAGTTGCGTCAAGAACCGACATGACAACACTCGGGGTATTCCCATAGTGCCCCGTCCTCATCTACTATATAGAATACCCAAATAATACTAGGGACAAGTACCAACAAAACAAGTACTGCCATAACTACGATGCTGAAATTGAGGCAATCAAGATAGCAACAGAGAAATAACAAATACCAGCCATGGTACACAACCTGTGGTGCTATTGACAGATGCAAAATCAGTACTCGAGGCGCTCCTGTCTGGGAAATTGCCAGTACTAAGGACACTACATTCTGAACTTAGCAGTCAGCATAAGGTCACCATACAGTGGATACCATCCCACTGTGGAGTACCCGGAAACGACAGAGCTGATCAACTGGTTAAGGAGGGAGCCAAATAAGAACAACCTGATGTGCCCTTTGCATACCACCAAAAGAAAATAATGATCAAATCAGTCAGAAGGCCACTAAACCTTACTCAAGATGACTACCACGTTATGGACAGACCAGAACAGGTCATTATTCTGCGCCTCAGAACAGAACACAATAGATTACGCAACCACATGTATACAAAATTCAAGATTGGTGACTCAGCCATGTGTACATGTGGTTTGGCGTCGCAGACAGCAGAGCACATACTCCAGGATTGCCCAAACTACAACATATCCAGGCGAACCTTCTAGCCTAGAGAGACAACAGTGGAAGATAAACTCTATGGACCGCTGAGTGAACTAAAAAAGACTGTTAGATTCATACAAGAGACAACATTGCAGTTATAAACATATTTCATGTGATCGAAAGAAGAAGAAGAAGAAAGTAAACAGCCAGCGACGAGTCCCCTTATTAGTGGTACTAGTAACAGTCCTTTTTTGCCTTCTCTCGCTTGGAACTCAAGCGTAGTCCATACATGTGCTACTACTTCTTGTGCCTTGGACTGATCTTTGCATGAGGATTAGCTGTCCCTATTAATAGTGTTCCTCGCCATCAAGAGAACCCTTACCGACTTCCGAGATACTTGTAATTTACGTCCCCAAGTCAAGGACAAGACGTTAACATTTTAGTGTAGCTGTCCCGTGTAACCAGTTACAGTCTGATTGTATGTCCGTCTGACCTCTCCCCGGAGTCCTGAGTGTCGGCTAGATCCTCTGGTCACTCTCCTCGGAGTCCTGAGTGTCTACCAGATCCTTGGTCACTCTACCCGGAGTCCTGAGTGTCTACCAGATCCTTGGTCACTCTACCCGGGGTCTTGAGTGTCTACCAGATCCTTGGTCACTCTACCCGGAGTCCTGAGGGTCTACCAGATCCTTGGTCACTCTACCCGGGGTCTTGAGTGTCTACCAGATCCTTGGTCACTCTACCCGGAGTCCTGAGTGTCTACCAGATCCTTGGTCACTCTACCCGGGGTCTTGAGTGTCTACCAGATCCTCTGGTCACTCTACCCGGAGTCCTGAGTGTCGGCTAGATCCTTGGTCACTCTACCCGGGGTCTTGAGTGTCTACCAGATCCTTGGTCACTCTACCCGGGGTCTTGAGTGTCTACCAGATCCTCTGGTCACTCTACCCGGAGTCCTGAGTGTCGGCTAGATCCTTGGTCACTCTACCCGGGGTCTTGAGTGTCTACCAGATCCTTGGTCACTCTACCCGGGGTCTTGAGTGTCTACCAGATCCTCTGGTCACTCTACCCGGAGTCCTGAGTGTCGGCTAGATCCTTGGTCACTCTACCCGGAATCTTGAGTGTCGGCTAGATCCTTGGTCACTCTACCCAGAGTCTTGAGTGTCTACCAGATCCTCTGGTCACTCTACCCGGAGTCCTGAGTGTCGGCTAGATCCTTGGTCACTCTACCCGGAGTCCTGAGTGTCGGCTAGATCCTTGGTCACTCTACCCGGGGTCTTGAGTGTCTACCAGATCCTCTGGTCACTCTACCCGGAGTCCTGAGTGTCGGCTAGATCCTTGGTCACTCTACCCGGAGTCCTGAGTGTCGGCTAGATCCTTGGTCACTCTACCCGGAGTCCTGAGTGTCGGCTAGATCCTTGGTCACTCTACCCGGAGTCCTGAGTGTCGGCTAGATCCTTGGTCACTCTACCCGGAATCTTGAGTGTCGGCTAGATCCTTGGTCACTCTACCCGGAGTCTTGAGTGTCTACCAGATCCTCTGGTCACTCCCTGCAGCACTATTCTCTCCAAGCCGTGATGATCTAACTGTTCTTACCCACGATCCCAAAAGGCCAAAATTATATCGTATCATGCACCAATACCGCACCAAGTTGAATAGACCACATCTGCCTTATCATGCACCAATACCGCACCAAGTTGAAGAGACCACATCTGCCTTATCATGCACCAATACCGCACCCAGTGGTGCAGACCCATCCATTCTGTCCGCCTGCTTATTTCCCAACACCAGCAAATCCTGGTTAAAAGATCCAACATATACTGTCTATATTCTATTGTTGAATACAGACGCCTGCCACTCTGTTAACAACGTTTACAATGAAACAAGCAATGAATGTCGACCATTGCATACAAATATAAAAAGGAGGCAAACCGTGTTCACTGTTCATGTCATGAGAAGAGGAATGTTCAAAAACATGTCCGAGAAACCAAATCTTCGTTACCTCCGCGCTCTTCCAATGCTAGTTCACGTTCCATAATTCATTGCTATACATGAGAACAGTCTCTGCATCCAGTTCTCTACAATCTTAATAATTTTACAATTGTACTCAAACGTGGGAGATTGTGATAGTCTTTAAGAAGACATGAATACCGCATTGCAACATCCAGGTGTATATCCAGATCCATATGTTAATGAAGAAAAATTGCAAATTGCAAATTGCAGAAGCCCTAATGATTCATCTACATAGGCCAATTTTGTTCAAACAGAAAGACATGGTAGTCAATTTAAAATTACCATGGTAAACAATTGATATTACTGTGCGAACATGTGTATATTTCAGCTTGAACGATGTATCTAATTATTTTACTCTACTTTGTGTGACATCTGCAGTATGTACCTGACGAGATGCAGTGAAATATACCAGACAATAAATAGCACAATCTATGGTTTGTGTCTTCGTTATTCAAATTCACTACGAGGAAACATCGTTTTGATTGTCTTGAGAGAGGCTAAGATACAAAGACAACGTTTCACAAAAATCTAGACAACACAGTTATCATGTTTTGCCACATTGCGAGAAGACAAAACCTAATGCACATTGTGACAACTGGAAACATTTGTTGAAAGAAAAGTAGAGAGCGCCAAAATAAAATGATTGACAGTTATGTGCCATGGACGGAAGAATCTCAGCACACGAGCTGATACATGCCTTTGAGGTAGCAACATGTGGAGAAGCATGATCGCCTATGCCAGTAGGCAAGACACTTGATAATGATTATGATTAGATAGCTGGAAAGAGATCCCATAAACAGAACCTATAAGACAACCCATGTGTGTGAGACATGGTAAAATATGTATTTGAATACTGGACAAAAATACACGGCAAGAGAAAAAATACACGACAAGAGAAACAAAGGACGTGCAAGAAACAACGACACCACAAAAGCAAGCAGTGATGTTGGGGCTCACACATGCTGAGCTGGGGAGAGTTGCCAAGATCAGGAGATAGTGGAATGACAAGGTCGACTTCAGCACCAGTCTTCTAACTCATTAACCTGTTGATGATAATGGTGGTAACGTTTCGCGAAAACTCCCACTTCCCTTCAGGCATGTTCATTACATAGATATAATATTTCACACTGCGCTGGTTGTAACCAGCTGAATATATGACACATTTGTATCTATTTGAACACTTCCGGCTGTTTCATTATATGAGCCAACAATGAGTATGACCTGGTCAGTGGTAGGTCGCCCGCGTTCAGTTAGAAACACATATTTTTATTTTTTTTTATCATCCCGAGGTCTCTAACATAATAAGTGTCCCAGACAAAAGCGTTAAATTTCCTTCCATCATCATCACCACCATCATCATCATCATCATCATCATCACCATTATCATCCTCGTCATCAACAACATCATCATTACAAGGTCAGACATCCGAAGAGCGGTGATACAGTCGTTTATTCATACAATTTCAATGTCCTTATTCTCAGCAATTCATTTAAGATCTCCACAATACTGAACTCCGGTCTCCTCATCTACATTTGTATTATGCAATTACATTCACAAATAACACATTTATACCAACTCAAAGCTACCACTGTCAAGCTAGGATATTATCCAAATCACACATACACAAAATCAACACCATCGATTTGAGCTGACAATTTAACAATCCGAGATCGAGTAAGAAATAATGTTATCAGACAGACAGTGGGATCAACACCTTGTGCCACAAACATCGAAAGTCAGAAGATCAAATGGTTCTGCCATCTCGTTAGGAAGCAACACTATCAGTTATCATCGCTGGAGTCACACCAAAGACGGTATGCGACAAAAGGCCGCCAGAGACAAAAATAAAATTCGACATCAAAGACATTGTACAATCACACGGAATGACACTATCCAGTGCTAGCAATTGGGCACTAGAAATGTGAATATTCCTCACAACGACACCTGATGGCAAAAGTGCCAGATGATGACGTCACACATACATACGTTGGACTACGCTCGTGGTAAACTGTTGTTCCGGTAGCCTCTGGGAAATGTCGACCACACAAACGGGAATCTATGATTGGTTGCATCCTTAATGTTCAAGTTTGTTGCATGTCCTTTACAGGACGTTGCAGTCAACCCCAGCACTTGCTGGTGTTAGTGACTTGCCAAGACATGTGACCTCACTAGTTTCTATTGGTTCATGAACGGTCTAAATCACATACCATCAAACTCAAAGTGCCTGCTTCCAAATAGCAGATTTCGAACCCACGGCTCGTTATTTTGGGGAAGATTGAAACTGCGCGTGTCACTATCCCTTAAACCACAAAATCCTGTTACACGTAGAGTACTTCATCAATCACAGACTTCTATCAACGCCATTTTGGGAACTCGTTCATTTCTGGTCACGGTTAGTAATAGAAATGTAATGCTCCAATCTGGTAATGGGATCACATTTGACAGGAGCCTATCCTTCAAGGACCATGTGGAGACGATTGTGACAAAATCTCAAAAGGGACTCAGTGCACTTAAAACTATGGCTTAAATGCACACAGAACAGAGAATGCTTTTCACACTATACCAGCACTTGATCCTCTCAGTAATTGATTATGGATTAGGTCTGCTCACTGTCTCAGAGAGTCAGCTGGTGAAGTTAGAGCGCATACAGAACGAAGCTATGCGGGTCATTCTGGGATGCACTAGAGACACCCCAGTAGTGTGTGTGCATTACATCCTTGGTCTGCCGAGTGTTGCTGGTAGGCTCAAGGTGATGCAGGCGAAGGCATACCTCAGAGTAGCTGCAGACACAGACCACCCACTGCATGAGGCGCTGGACGCAGTTAAGAGTCAGCGACTGATAAGAGGGAAATCATGGATGGCTCAGGCAGAGGATACGATCAGACAGGTGTGCCCCTTGGAGAACATTAGGCGTGGAGAGGAGTGGGTCAGAGTGCCAGCGGAGCAGTCAGACTTGTGCAGAGTTATAATCACATTGAATCGGGAGTGCAGGGAGTGGCCAGCAGGGGCAACAGAAGTGGAAATCCAGCAACTAATTCAGGACAATGCTCACTCGGGTGATGCGATTATCTACACATATGGTTCGGTGTCAAGAGGTGAGAAAAGTGGCTGGGGGTTGATAGCCAAAGCCAATGGTCGACGTTTTGGGCAGGAGAGCCTGGCATATGATACCACAACATCCAGCTTAAGAATTGAGGTGGAGGCGGTCACTGCGGCTCTCCGCTGGATGGAGAATACGACACACACACACACACACACACACACACACACACACACACATCGTGATTGTAACTGACTCAGAAAGCATGCTGACGAGGGTGAGGACGGGCAGGCTTCGTGCGGAGTGGCTTGCTTCGCTTAGGAGGTCACGGGTGACAAGCATCGCCTGGATTTTTTCTCCGGGGCATGCCGGTGAGTAGCTATATATGTTGCTTACTAGCCCCTAAAAGAAGGAGCTAAAGGAGCGCTCCTTCAGGAGCTGAAGGAGCGGGTCGTGAAGGAGCGCGAAGGCGTCTGAAGGAGCGGGTCATGTCAGCTCCTTCTGTGGTGTGATATTGACTCCTTCTAACACCTGCCTAGTTGTGTCTTTGGCTTGTTAAGCTCGGTATTTTTGGCGGGTAAAATTTTTAAAAAAAGAAAACAGTCTGATCTAATGGGTGATGGGTCTCATCATGTGTGTATGTGGCCAGGGTGGAGCGGAAGGAACCGGCGTAAATAGTAAGCGCAAAGAAGGTGGTGTTGTCCCCCATGTAGTTGTCACCTGACCGGTCATCACCCGAGTGACAACGAGTCCGATCATCGGTGTAACGAGTAGCGGGGTATCTACTGGTGCTAACAACGGACAACCGACTGAGTCCTTAAAATGTCAAAACTTACAAAGACACACATAGTTGTACAGGCACAAGGTGGCACAAAAAATCAATACTGATTCTCCTAACAACTAATCCAGGGTATTATCGTCGTCGTAATGAACTAGGTGGATTATTAATAATGCTTTATATAAACCGGGCGGGGTGGTCGGGGCCAGCGCGGGCGACGAACGCGGGGGCGACCACGACCGGGTGGTCGCGTTGGCACGGGTTCGAGCCCTCGAGCCGCTCCGGGTGTCGTATGAAAGTTGTAATAAGTAAAAATGTAAATAATTCGGATGTATGAGCTATAGTGGTTCGTAGTGGTCTTATACATTATCATCATATAAATTACACCGCTTCAAATGAAAACCTTAGCAAAGAAAAGATGGCCGAAGTAAAGGTTGTGGTGGGCGTGGCTTAGTGTTATACATTGTTATGGAGTGGGTGAGTGAAAGCGATAGCTAGGTAAGTGCTTTCAAATACTTTCTCCATACGGTATCAGATCGTTAAAGAGAAACCTTAGAGAAACATGTCAAGATGGCCGTCGATGTCCTCCGTAGGTGCCGGGTTCGAGTCCCAGTTGGGTGATCTAGTGGTAGAAGAAATATTGATAATGTTGTTGTTACTTAGTTGTGATGGCGATAGCTGGTGGTAGTAACAGGCTATGTGTAGCAAAGGAGAGGTGGTGTGTTGGTTGAAGTTTAGGTGGTACCCCAGACGAGATGACAGGTTCGAATCTCGGTGCTGTGCCACAGGTAAGGGTAATAGGCGTCAGCGTGTGGGGTGTCTAGCTGGTCATACGGGTTATGATTAGGGACAGTCTGTCTCTCCGTGTCGCTGTGTCCACAAGTCCAAGGGAAAAACAGGCATCCGACTTCACAGCTTAACTTAACATAACAAATTGGAGAACATAAGATACCCATACACGTCGCCAGCTGTTACAAAACCAATAATAGCCAGCTGTATATATGAATAATCCTGGGGGGATTATCGCCGTCGATAGAAAGGGGTTGGGAAAGCAATAATACTCGTCATATCTTCGGGGAGGGAGCTATAACATATGTCGTCTAAACCCAAGGTATATCTCCTGTAATATAAGGTGGTCGGAAAACCAATATCACTAGCCTCGATTCGTCTCATAATCGCGACCAGTGGCTTAAAGACTTAACCGTTATTGCAGACGCAGCTGTGTGCAGACTAATCTACCAGGTCACGTGGTCTAGGCCATATCGACAAAAACGGGCTATAAATGCTAAGGAATATTCACTGTACAAAACAGTTTCTACCAGCCGATCAGAGCGAGGAAACCAGACAGGACAACCTCTTGATACGAGTCCACAGCAGCAGATATCGTGTATAAAAGACGACCAGCCTATATCATATAGAACTACCGCTCTCTGACAACACCAAAAACAGAGCTCACCATGTGGCAAAACATTAATGGTAAGTTGGACTTTGATAAATCTTTCACAGTTTCGATATGCTTCTTCACGTCGACACACCGATAACCTAACAATACTAGTATAATACAGGGGATATATAGACCTAGACGTATATAACACATGAGGAAACAACACAATAGGTTCGTAACAGTTCATATTAGGCTGTGTCAAAATGATGTGAACATAGTGTTACGGTGGTACCTTAATATACACTATTAGTATTGGGTAGTCGTATGGGGAGTCAGAATTGTGTCTGGTGAGGTCTACATGGCCATGTTCGCTATGACTTTACGTTCTTATAAAAAGGAGAGGGTCATATCCGATCCAGAGCTAATAATGATATTAGGTGTTCCCTGTACAGATGGTATAGTACCTTATTTTTATCTATGTTTTACAGATACGGATGACCAGGAAGTCCTAATTCGGAAACTGTGGGGTCTATTAAGAGCGGAACCACACAGCGATTGCCTGGACTGCGCTATTCGCAATATGCAGCAAGCCCAGCCACTCGTGGATTCGCTTATGGAGTCTTGGGTTAAAAGAGATAGTTTTTATGATCTAGTAAAGTGTCGACTGCAGTCTGTACTACAAGAACACTTTACCAAGGAGGACATAATCACGCTAAGTCTCAGTAGACTTGGGGCATGTCTCCACGAATATAGCGACGAACACGCAACTCCCGAGCCCTCGAATCCAGGAGTGGCTGGGCTTGCTGCATATTGCGAATAGCGCAGTCCAGGCAATCGCTGTGTGGTTCCGCTCTTAATAGACCCCACAGTTTCCGAATTAGGACTTCCTGGTCATCCGTATCTGTAAAACATAAATAAAAATAAGGTACTATACCATCTGTACAGGGAACACATAATATCATTATTAGCTCTGGATCGGATATGACCCCCTCCTTTTTATAAGAACGTAAAGTCATAGCGAACATGGCGAACATAAAAAAAAATAAAATCGCAATTTTATTGCGCAAGATGTAAGCTCGATATACGTCCTATACCTAACTTACACCTATACTTAGGCTATATCTGTATATTAAGTGAAGCGGGCAATAAAATTGCGATTTATTAGTTTTAAATTTTAATTAAATTTTAACTTTTCACATTTCTGACACTGGTTTGTATCTATGTCTCTTAAGAAATAATTTGTTGTGATTGGTGTATAGTTAGGGTTAGGGTTAGGGGTTAAAGTTAGGGTTAGGGGTTAGGTTTAGTGTAGGGTTAGATGATGTATAGTTAGGGTTAGGGTTAGTAAGAAAGAGTTTGTTGTGTTTGATGTATATAAGGCTCTATGTTTTGTAGGCTCTTTTAGGCGATCAGCGTTAGTTACTCTGGTAGTCCAAGGAATTCGTCTCAGGAACCCAATCTCTGTTGCTGTTTTCAAGTTCTTCTTAGGGGTGATGGTTGATGACCATATTCATTGTCTAGAATACCGCCTAGTATGTTAGGGGGACAGGTGATGTATCTCCATTAGATTGGGAAAACCTGCCTAGTCAGCAGAAAATCGGTTGTTCTGTAATCAAAGAGAGTGTTAATGTTATTTGGTATGAAACGTTGAAAGTCGGTTATAAGATCTGGTAGAGGGTATTCAAGGGCTCATTAAGACAGACGTGGTTTTAAGAAAGGTCGACTTCATAACAGACAGTGTTGGTTGCAGACTTGTCGTTATTGCAGCTGTGAAATGACAAAGTGTGAAAGCGGTGGACAAAGTACAAAATGTTATGTTAGCTAAACTTCGAGACCACCCTTTGTATTGTTGAAAGATGGAACAATGGAAGGTTAGTGTAGAAGTCATTGTGGTATAGAAAGTTGAAGATGTCAGCCATGGGTAATAGCTCTTTGCTGATGAATACTCAGATGATATTGAAACTATCCCAGGTGGAGCCACAGATTGCATTACCATAAATGTTGTTATGACTGTTTCATTAGAACTCATGTGCAACGAAGGTTTGGAGTATCTTGGTGATGTGACATGGAAAAGTTGTGAAGTTATCTATGAAAGACAGAGACACATTGTGTTAGAAAGAAAGAACAAAGAGTGTGAAGAGATGGGTGATTAGTATGTATAAGTGCGTCTTTAGCAGATACGTTGGAATGGTAAGTTGAAACTTTCGGTAATGTAAAAGAGGGAAAGTGTTGACGTTGATGATTATGTCTTGTGAAATGTCTGTTCAGATAAAAGTTCAAGATACTTTTGACATAACTACAGAAGCAATATTTTTTTTTCCTACTTATTTAAAAGTCTACACGAGATATTTATAAGTTTGGTTAATATGTTTCATGTTTTGGCCAACATTTGCCCCCCCTTTGGCTAACATTTTCTTACTTGGGTCAACATATTTCATAGTTTACCCCATATTTTTTCCCCTTTGGTTAACAAATTTTCCTACTTTTCATAAGTTTGGTGTAAATTTGTCTTTAATTGGTCAATATTTTTCTCCTTAGATTAACACATTTTCCTAATTTTTATAAGAATGGATGAGATATTTCTTCACTTCGCCAATATTTTTCCCATTTTGTTAACATATTTTCCTCCTTTTCATAAGTATGGTTGAGATATTTCTTCACTTGGTCAATATTTTTCCCATTTGGTTAACACATTTTCCTAATGTTTATAAGTTTGGGCGATATATTTATAAGATTAGTTGAAACATGTCTTTACTTGGAACAATATTTTTTCACATTTGGTTAACAAAGTTTCCTACCTTTTTATGAGTTTGGCCGAGAAGTTTCTTTACTTGTCAACAGTTTTCACCTTTGGCTAACACATTTTCATACATTTAAAAAAGTTTGGATGCGATATTTCTTTACTTGGCCACTATTTTTCATCTTTGGCTAACAAATATTCCTATTGTAGTCGACATATTTTCCTACTGTTTGTAAGTTTGGTCGAGATATTTCAAAACTTGGGCAATATTTTTCCTAATTTGGGTAACACATATTTTTATAACGGTCGATATCTTTATAAGTTTGTCCATCGTTTTGCCTATTGTATTACTTCGGTCGACATATTTCTTGATTTTACTAGCATGTTTTCTTACTTGTTATAAATCGGCTGAGATATTTCTTTACTTGACCAATATTTTCACCTTTGGCTAGCACATTTTCCTAATGTTTATTAGTTTGGTCGAGATATTTCTGTATTTGGCCACCATTTTTCCCATTTGGCTAACAAATTTTCCTACTTTTTATGAGTTTAGGACGAGAAGTTTCTTTACTTGGTCAATAGTTTTCACCTTTGGTTAACATGATTTCCTACTTGCCCAATATTTTTCACATTTGACGAACAATTTTCCTACTTTTCATAAGTTTTGTCGAGCTATTTCCTATTTTTGTCAACATTTTTAATTAATTTGGTTACAATTTTTCCTACTTTTTATAATATTGGTCGAGGTGTTTCTTATTTTGGCCAACTGTTTTGTCAGTTTGGCTAACAATTTTCCTACCTTTTATAAAGTTGGTCGAGCCGTTTCTTATTTTGGCCAACAGTTTTGTCAGTTTGGCTAACAGTTTTTCTTATTTGACTGTTGGAGTGGTACATAGAACCTGTACTTTTGTCTGGATGTGAAATGTTGGTTGTGGAACAATTGATGCACACAAACAATAATAAACGAGACATGCACACAGTGGACCACCAGTACACATTGGAACAGAGAGACAGGAATAAATACACTTTGGTATAGCGAGACAGAATCACATACACAAGTACAATACCACAAAAGTACAAATACACAAATATCTGCAAACGAGCCAAGTACACCAGAAGAATGTTACAAGTACAAAAGGACAAGTGTTTACAAAAATTATACAAATCAAATAACAAAGACAGAGATTTTCATTTGTTTTCTCTTTTAATTTTCAATCACCCAGTGGTATACACTTGTCTGAGTAGTCAGTCGCTAATATCATACGTGTCCATGAGCACCCATTGTTGTTGGTCTTCTCTTTTTTCTAATACGAATACCTGGTTGGGTAACATGATCGACAGCGCCTTGCAGTAATTCCTAAGGGCTGTCAATTTGGCTCTATCTTTTTGTTGGACTATCCGTTTCCTCTGTTACTATGTGAGCAGTAGTGTTTTTCCCTGCTTGAGAGGTGTCTAAGGGCTGTCTGATGATGTGCTCTTATATGACGATTGTAAATTGTCTTTTCGTTGATACAAACGCCCACAGCTGTGACATTTGTGGGTTGTGGAATTGTGAACTTTATTAGCGTGGCGTGTGAGATTGTATTTTTCAGTAAATACTTTCCCACAGGTGATACACAGGTGACCTTCTTTCTTAGGAGTGGGCATAATGCTTCTGAGTGCCAATACTATATCTTGATACTAGTTGGTTGATAGCAGTAGCTTGGTACACGGTTCTGTGAGAATGCAGCGTCTTTATATTTCACCTAGTTGATCAGTTTACCACACCTGTGAAAACAGCAAGCACAAGAATTTTTTAGTGTCCAAGAATATTTTAATGTTCAAGTTGTTTACTGATCTACTGACCGATCATATCTTTGACTTGGGCAGGTTGTTTGTGTGTCTACTCGTCTGTATCTCGTCCTTCAAGACCGATAACGTCTATTTCTAACCAAGAATTAATATTGTCAATCTTTCCTTGAGCGAAAAAGTTTCATATGTCCTGTGCTATATAGGGAATTTAGCCAACGGTGTTGACAACAGTTCTTCAATATGTATCCCATTCAGGTCTTGTTTGGTTTCAATGCGTTGCCTCTTGTAATAGCTAAACATATGGGTTCAAAACGACTCATAGTGACTTGTACTGTCAAATGTTATAGTACCACATTGACCGGAGTTTGTACGTTTAACGAGTACACCCGCCTGGTTGTCTCTCTGTTGATTTTGTTCCTAACTACTCTTTCTTGGTTCAGTGTATAATTTTTAGTGACAACCGGTCTTATGGCAACCTGATGAGGGTCTGTTGGTGGCGTAGACATCTTTTTCGTGTTGACCAAATGTGGAATTGACACCAATGCCACCGAAATTATAAGGCGGGCTTAGTCTGTGTTCTTCACGAATAATAACAGTTGCACTTGGTCACAACACTGTGATAGCTTGTGCGCTGATATTCACGCTTTTCACACTAGGAGACATCGATTTACCACTAGTGAGAGCCCTGATGAATGTGGGGTGTTTGTGTCAGTAAACGATCATTCGAGTGATATACCACTCTGTAGCCACCCCTATGAAACACACCGTGAGAAGACAGAACACTACAACGACGTATATTTATATTGAGCTTTGTTCCGTTATTGACGACCTAAATGTAGCCGCTTACCACCCATCCACCAGTGTGGATTGACTGAACGTTAAGGAGGTCGGTGATGTTGGTGGCGATGGACGTTCGTTGTTGGTTGGCGAGGGCTCGGGAGTTGCGTGTTCGTCGTTATATTCGTGGAGACATGCCTCAAGTCTACTGAGACTTAGCGTGATTATGTCCTCCTTGGTAAAGTGTTCTTGTAGTACAGACTGCATCGACACTTTACTAGATCATAAAAACTATCTCTTTTAACCCAAGACTCCATAAGCGAATCCACGAGTGGCTGGGCTTGCTGCATATTGCGAATAGCGCAGTCCAGGCAATCGCTGTGTGGTTCCGCTCTTAATAGACCCCACAGTTTCCGAATTAGGACTTCCTGGTCATCCGTATCTGTAAAACATAGATAAAAATAAGGTACTATACCATCTGTACAGGGAACACCTAATATCATTATTAGCTCTGGATCGGATATGACCCCCTCCTTTTTATAAGACCGTAAAGTCATAGCGAACATGGCCATGTAGACCTCACCAGACACAATTCTGACTACCCATACGACTACCCAATACTACTAGTGTATATTAAGGTACCACCGTAACGCTATGTTCACATCATTTTGACACAGCCTAATATGAAGCTGTTACGAATCCTATCTGTGTTGTTTCCTCAGCTGTTATATACGTCTAGGTCTATATATCCCCTGTATTATACTAGTATTGTTAGGTTATCGGTGTGTCGACGTGAAGAAGCATATCGAAAATGTGAAAGATTTATCAAAGTCCAACTTACCATTAATGCTTTGCCACATGGTGAGCTCTGTTTTTTTGTGTTGTCAGAGAGCGGTAGTTCTATATGATATAGACTGGTCGTCTTTTATACACGATATCTGCTGCTGTGGACTCGTATCAAGAGGTTGTCCTGTCTGGTTTCCTCGCTCTGATCGGCTGGTAGAAACTGTTTTGTACAGTGAATATTCCTTAGCATTTATACCCCGTTTTTGTCGATATGGCCTAGACCACGTGACCTGGTAGATTAGTCTGCACACAGCTGCGTCTGCAATAACGGTTAAGTCTTTAAGCCACTGGTCGCGATTATGAGACGAATCGAGGCTAGTGATATTGGTTTTCCGACCACCTTATATTACAGGAGATATACCTTGGGTTTAGACGACATATGTTATAAGCCCCTCCCCGAAGATATGACGAGTATTATTGCTTTCCCAACCCCTTTCTATCGACGGCGATAATCCCCCCAGGATTATTCATATATACAGCTGGCTATTATTGGTTTTGTAACAGCTGGCGACGTGTATGGGTATCTTATGTTCTCCAATTTGTTATGTTAAGTTAAGCTGTGAAGTCGGATGCCTGTTTTTCCCTTGGACTTGTGGACACAGCGACACGGAGAGACAGACTGTCCCTAATCATAACCCGTATGACCAGCTAGACACCCCACACGCTGACGCCTATTACCCTTACCTGTGGCACAGCACCGAGATTCGAACCTGTCATCTCGTCTGGGGTACCACCTAAACTTCAACCAACACACCACCTCTCCTTTGCTACACATAGCCTGTTACTACCACCAGCTATCGCCATCACAACTAAGTAACAAAAACATTATCAATATTTCTTCTACCCCGCTCGACCTCCCCAACTGGGACTCGAACCCGGCACCTACGGAGGACATCGACGGCCATCTTTACTTGTTTCATTAACGATCTGATACCGTATGGAGAAAGTATTTGAAAGCACTTACCTAGCTACGCTTTCACTCACCCACTCCATAACAATGTATAACACTAAGCCACGCCCACCACAACCTTTACTTCGGCCATCTTTTCTTTGCTGAGGTTTTCATTTGAAGCGGTGTAATTTATATGATGATAATGTATAAGCCACTACGAACCACTATAGCTCATACATCCGAATTATTTACATTTTTACTTATTACAACTTTCATATGACACCCGGAGCGGCTCGAGGGCTCGAACCCGTGCCAACGCGACCACCCGGTCGTGGTCGCCCCCGCGTTCGTCGCCCGCGCTGGCCCCGACCACCCCGCCCGGTTTATATAAAGCATTATTAATAATCCCACCTAGTTCATTACGACGACGATAAGCCCCTGGATTAGTTGTTAGGAGAATCAGTATTGATTTTTTGTGCCACATTGTGCCTGTACATCTCTGTGTTTTTGTAAGTTTTGACATTTTAAGGACTCAGTCGGTTGTCCGTTGTTAGCACCAGTAGATACCCCGCTACTCGTTACACCGATGATCGGACTCGTGGTCACTCGGGTGCTGACCGGTCAGGTGACAACTACATGGGGGACAACACCACCTTCTTTGCGCTTACTATTTACGCCGGTTCCTTCCGCTCCACCCTGGCCACATACACACATGATGAGACCCATCACCCATTAGATCAGACTGTTTTCTTTTTTTAAAAATTTTACCCGCCAAAAATACCGAGCTTAACAAGCCAAAGACACAACTAGGCAGGTGTTAGAAGGAGTCAATATCACACCACAGAAGGAGCTGACATGACCCGCTCCTTCAGACGCCTTCGCGCTCCTTCACGACCCGCTCCTTCAGCTCCTGAAGGAGCGCTCCTTTAGCTCCTTCTTTTAGGGGCTAGTAAGCAACATATATAACTACTCCGGTGTGCTGGGAAATGAACAGGCGAACAGATTGGCTGGCTCTGCAGAACTTGGTGGAGTATTGATACATGACAAGGCAGACGTGGTTGCGGCCTTGTGGGAGCACGTGTACACCTCGGAGGAGCAAATGGATTACCATGGTCTGATAAGAATGAGACAGCGAGGAGTGACGAGGGGATCTGGCCGACGCTCAACGCTCAGAGGAAAGGCGAGACGGACATATAATCAGATTTCTACTGGTACTATTAGTGTTGGAACTCTTCGCTGGCTGCTGAGGATGGGAACGGAGCGCTTATGGGAATGCCCCGAATGCTATGATGTTGATTCCTAAATCAATCAATCAATCAATCAATCAATCTGGTAATAATATCAGAAGGCCTCCCCACATGTTAACTCACAGATTACCAGAAAGGGTCATGACGAAATCAGGGGGAAAAAACGAGATTTTTATTGTGATATTCTGGGCTGTTGAAGTTTCCAATCCTAGGACACATCTGAGCAGAGATTACACACAGAAGCCACAAACAATATGTAGCACGATATATTGCCTGGCATATTTCGCTGCATCTCTTCATGTGTTGCATATTCATTAAAGGACATCGCAATCAGCCTCAGTATTGTTTGGCTTTTTGTGATTTGGTGTCAAGTTTACGTTCTGTAGTTTTGCCATTACTTTCTGAACGACCGACACTCATACCATTGCATGAAAACCAGCGTAAAGTAGTCTGTTTCCAAATCTCCCATAACTGTGTTACGAACGCGGTATGCAGCCTTCGCAATCCCTTCGCCACAGCTGAGTAAATTCACTAAGGAAAAACATTTTGAATGTAAGCAGTTTCTGATATCCAAATAGCTTTCTGTGAGTCAGGATACTAATGGTCTTTAGATGCATAAAAGCAGTTTCTAATGTCCCATAGCTATCTGTGAGTCATGATACTAATGGTCTTTAGCTGAATGTAAGCAGTTTCTGATGTCCAGATAGCTTTCTGTGAGTCAGGATACTAATGGTCTTTAGCTGAATGTAAGCAGTTTCTGATGTCCGATAGCTTTCTGTGAGTCATGATACTAATGGTCTTTAGCTGAATGTAAGCAGTTTCTGATGTCCGGATAGCATTATGTGAGTCAGGATACTAATGGTCTTTAGCTGAATGTAAGCAGTTTCTGATGCCCGGATAGCTTTCTGTAAGTCAGGATACTAATGGTCTTTAGCTGAATGTAATCAGTTTCTGATGTCCGGATAGCATTATGTGAGTCAGGATACTAATGGTCTTTAGCTGAATGTAAGCAGTTTCTGATATCCAGATAGCTTTCTGTAAGTCAGGATACTAATGGTCTTTAGCTGAATGTAATCAGTTTCTGATGTCCGGATAGCATTATGTGAGTCAGGATACTAATGGTCTTTAGCTTAATATTCTGACCTAGTGAATCGACCTGGCATTGGGGTTGATCGCAATGTCCTACATATTTCGATTTAAGTTTCCATTGTCCGATGTGTTGTATTTTGTTTCAATTCCCATTGTCGGATGTCTTGTATTTTGTTTATATTTCCATTCTCCGGTGTGTTGTATGTTGTTTAAATTCGCACTATCCGATGTTCTGTATTTTGTTTAAATTCCCATTGTCCGATGTGCTGTATTTGGTTAAATTATCATTGTCCGATCATCATCATCATCAAGTGCCCTGCCAGCTTGCATAGGCGTTTATGGCTCTCCTCAGATCTCGGTCTTTGGTTTTCTGGATCAACTCTGCTGCTGATATTCCTCCACGCCACCGTCTCAATCCGTCCAGCATTATTTCTCTTGGTCTGCCTCTGCCTCTCTTCCCCTCGATCTTTCCAGTTGTCACGATGTTCTCCAATGCCTCTTTTCTCATTACATAACCAAAGAAAACTGTTTGTCTCTTTCTTATTGTTGTATATAGTGTTCTAGTTTCATTAGCCTGTTTCAGGCAGTCGTTGTTAGTTACTCTGGCAGTCCAAGGAACCCGCAACATTCGTTTCAGGAACCACATCTCTGTTGCTTCTAATTTCTTCTTAATTTGTTCATTTACATTCCAAGATTCACTGCCATACAGCAAAACTGGTTCTACATAGCATTCAGCACTCTCTTTCTTACACTCAGTGATAGTGACCTATTGCACAAGATACCCTTCATTTTATGAAATGCGGCGTTTGCTTGCCCTATTCTGCTCTTAATCTCTGTTGTACATCTTCCATCTGATGTTTAAATGTCCCTAGGTATCTAAAATTATCCACTTAGTTAAGAATTTTTCCTTCTATTTCCATGTCACAGTTTGGTGTCACCATTTTCTTTGATATCACCATTGTTACTGTTTTCTTGATTGACATATTGTCCGATGTGTTGTATTTTGCTTTAAATTCCCATTGTCCGATGTGTTGTATTTTGTTTTAAATTCCCATTTTCCGATGTGTTGTATTTTTTAAAATACCATTGTCCGATGTGTTGTATTTTATTTAAATTCCCATTGTCCGGTGTTTGCATTGTGTTTAATTTCCCATTGTCCGATGTGTTGTATTGTGACGAAGACAGTTGTGGAAACGTTGGTGCTTGTACTTGCTTGTGGTGATGGTTTCAGGAGCTGGCTGATCACGTGTCATCTCCTTTAGCTTGTGACGTCATCTCATCGCCAGTGTTTATCGATCGCCTTGAACTCAAGAGTAACCCACACATATGCTACCACTTCTAGTGCACTGGACTGATTTTTGCGTGTGGATTAGCTTTCCCTATTACCAGTGTCCCTCTCCATTAGACGAACCCGTAGGGACTTCTGAGGTACTTATAATTTACGTCCCCACATCAAAGGGCGAGAAGTCAACATTTTAGTCCAACTGCCCGGTGTAGGGGTTGAACCCGCTACCTTGGTATCAGTACACCGACAGCAGTGATCCGTATGTTCGCAAGGAAAATCCTGGTTATTTGTGATCGATGTTTGAGCCACTTCAAGAAATGTGCGGAAATCTAAGAATTAAAACCTTTGATATTCAACTTTGATGTTTATTTTGCGTTCTGTATCCGACGATTCGAATGAATGGAAAGCCAGAGTGAATATCGGCATGCATAGAAGTAATCACAGCATTCCTAAGACACGAGGCTCCATTGTATATGTCTACGGGCTACTGTATAATTCTCACAAATATACTGAACAGAAGCAAAAACGTGTTTATTTTTGCAGTTAACATAATTTATAGCTATAGATTTTTCAAGTGAAAACCTAACTTGTTATGTGAAAGAAATAAATGATTGATCCTTCTACTTTGTTCCTCTCTCCAGAGGAATGCGTCAATCCCAGTTTAAACCTCAAGCAAGCTTTAGCAATCATTTCTATCAGGTCTGTTTCCTCTGCACAGATTCCATCCAAGGTCAAGGGTTCTATCTACCCGTGGGCGGTTTCTTGTTATTTCAATATTGCCCGGACAATGGTTTTGCCTACACTTTGTGACCTCCAACTGCCGTGGGACTTATAACATGTCTGGCTTTCTCACCGGACCTCCTATTTTAACGGCGTTATCTCAGAAAGCTAGGGGTCCAATCTCCTGACCCAAGAACTAATGGGGACACCGAATATAATTAAATGTCATTGGTTCCTGGGGAAATGCCATTGGTTCCTGAGAAAATATACAGCTCGCTTTCTTCTCCAATGATTCTACAAACCACTTTCTGGTAAATTTGTTTCTTGGAAAACAAAAAACTGAGTTATCGAATCTTGCTCAACGGTTCTTAAACTGGTGACCTCATCCCTTGAACTATTAGAATATCAGACAGTTCTGGCGATTACCTAACTGGCGAATTCTAGTGCTACAAATTGTTTGAGATTCATTGGACGAAACTGTACTTGTTTGTTGCCCATTGCCCTATTTATCTTGTTGCATTGAGATCAGTTTCATGTGTTATCGGTGGATTCTTGGCTCCATGGTTATCTCTCTGGCCTGTCTTCCACATATCGAGTGGCACCAACCAGGCCTATCTAAGCACTCCAGTCTTGGAAGGACATGAGCACACAGACTGGAGCCTGACACCGGATTGCTCAACTGTAATCTGAGACTGGCAGGATTGTCGTGTTGATTGGGCTGTGGGCTCATTATAAAGTCTGCGTCTCCCCTGACTAGAGCTAGTTACAACATTTGAGGCCAACTAGAAGCTTCTACTGTCTCTGCATTACTGTTCCAAGTTAGTGTTGCTAAATTTAATGCGCCTCTTGTTTTGACTAATTACTTTATTTCTTAACTGAGCGTTAAGCACAACTATTTCATGCTGCCAATTCCAGAAATTT